>JACYFF010030530.1:0-25276 GCA_017589665.1 Selenicereus undatus
TATCGAATGATGATATCATGTTTTATTTTCAAAACATGAGATCTCATTGAGGAAAACTTTCTTAAATGTATTGGCTACGTATTTCATTTTTAGAACTATTAAAGTTTATGTTATATGTGTTATTAATCTCGCCCCCCTTACTTTGAATCCTGACTCCGCTCCTAAATATCAATACTTAAAAAAATTCCAAGTCATATTTGCATAAGTGTCTCTTCAACCTCGAATCATCTCACCCATACAAAATCAATCAATGCTTATGCGAAGGATACACTTTGCCATCCAATTAGAACTTGTGCAAATGTATATGCAGCTAAGTCTACTGTGAACCCTAAGGCTAGAGTCTTAGGCCACTAGGGCAAACCTTAAGCTAGTGACAATTATTAGTCTAATACTGGTAATTAATTATGAAGTACCTACTCACCCTTTTACTGGGAGAAAAAAAAAAAGAGACAAACAAGCCAGGATACATAGATAATCGTATTCTTTTCCTATAAATTTTATTCTTATATGCATGAATCTTTATTACTTTTTGATTTGTTTACTATAAAATGTGACAGTTTTAATAATAATTTACATTCCTATGCGAGATAAAAAGTCAGTTATTTATGTTCTATTTACATTCAAAAATTTAAATTTATGGGTTTTTTTTTTAACACAAGTTGGAGCTTGTATGATAAATAGTATTAATATTATTCATATAAACACAAATAAAAGAATTGTATATGTGAAAAGTTGTTATATAATTGAACTTCCTTACAAATCATATAGAAGTAGACAACATAGTGTAATAAATCAATAATAATGATGATGGGAATGAGGCTATTTAATTTAATAATAGTACTTATTTTTAAATTGTATCAAAATTAAATACGTTGGTGATCTAATTATGTTTTATTAACAATAAGAGTACTTCCTTTATGTAAATAAAGCCTATGATGTGTAAGTGGCAATAACTGGGTGTAAACTTGAACGAGTTTTCTTCTTTGTTTTCTTATATATTGAACGTCTGCCTTTGTTTCAATTACTTTAGTGCAAAAATGTTCTTGTATAGAGGATTATTATATAAGTTTAAGATTGATTGTAAATTGTTTATTATGTAAATTGAAGATTGATTTCATCCTTCCTGTCAGTTGAGGGAAGAGTGTTATCATTTGATTCATCAACTTAAATATTCGCTATCATTTGGTGGTAAAACTAGCTTTGTTATGTGGCTTCGAGTGTAGGCCAATTAAAAGAACCCAACTTTAGAGATTGATGGTAGCAGAGATGAGAATGATCAGGTGGATATGTTGTCACACGAGATTGGATAGGATTAAGAATGAGGCGATTATAAATAAAGAAAGCATGACAATCATAGAAGAAAAGATGAGAGATACTAGAATTAATGGCTGGACCCGTGAAGAGGATGAGTATAGATGCACCTGTATAAAGATGTGAGGGGATTAACATTCAGGAATGTAGAAGACATAGAGGTTGACTAAAGAAAATTTGGAATGAGGTGATTAAACACGATTTGACAATGTTATGACTAACGGAAGAAATGACTCAGGATAGTAATGTGGGTGTCTAGGATTAGGTTGCAGGCCATATGTAACTAGCTTCTTGGCATCCCTTTAGCTATGGAATAGAAGTAATTGTTGATGTGAGTAACTTTATTTATCTCAGGTTTGCCCTTTTTTTAGTATGCCAATAGGCCCCTTGTCTTGGATGTTTTTGGTAGATGTGTGCTCACACGAGATGAGTAGGATTAGGAATGACGTGATTAGGATATAAGTAAAAGTAGCACCCATGGAAGATCAGATGAGTGAGACTGGACTTAGATCAAATGTATGGTTTCTAAAGGACGGGTATTATTGCTGGATTTTATTGGCCAGTATTTTTTCTTATGTTTGTTGTATTGTGTTTGTATGCTCGTAGCACTCCCAATCTTAATGAGTTTATCTTTATTCCATTCCCGATTGTTTGAGGTATGGTTCTCAACTTTCCTATGCTATTTAAGTACTTCTTTTTACGTTACCTGTTGTATACCAATTTGTTTCAACTTTTTAAAATTTTTTCATATGTGTCTCTTTGAATCGGCATCTCTGTGGGTAGAGATGTCTATAGAGGTAAGACTACCTATATCTGAATCTCTTCAAACCCCACAAAAGCGGTATCCATACTGAAAATTATTATTGTCGTTGCATTATCTTGAATATTTTCAATTATTATCCCCGAAATTTTTAAATATGGATATTATGAAAATGAAATAATAATGTACTATTACTTTCAAATGGTCCTTTTTATTATAACACATTTCTTGCATACTCACATTTCTTGCAAACTTACATCTGTTGAACCAATGCGGGGCCGCCCCCCCCCCCCAAAAAAAAAATCCAACAAAAAGAGCAAGTTAATCTGGCTCAATTAAAGTGAGGTTGGTATAATTGTTTACCTTTATACTATTTAAAATATAGACTATTTAAGAGTAGTGGAGCATTAAATCATCACTATCTTCATTAACTTTTGATTTATAGTTTGATGTTTGACCCCAAAATTATGAATAGTGCTTGCCATCATTACAATTTACAAATAGATGTAAATGTATAATTTTTGAATGGACAACCGCACAATTCTACTGAAATTTGGTTAAATTCATGGATTCACCGTAATTTCCTTCTCAACTAAAAGATCGCTATATCTTCTTTTTTTTTTAAAGAAAATAAATAGAAGAATAGCTGTGGATTACACTCAAATTTGAAAAATATCTATACTATATATAAAAGCAATGTTGTGATGACGTGGCTTTTTAGAATTTTCTCATAAATTTGAGATTTTGAACCGTTAGATTATTTGATTATATAATCACAACCGTCGGATTTTTAATAAAATAATTACCGTCATAATTAAAAATATATAATATCTTGATTTTTTTTGTGGCAACAGAATCTCTTAACTACCTAAAAACAAAATATACTTTGATATCCTTTCAAATCAATAAAAATAATTATCATCATAATATCATTAGGTTATTTGATTATATAACCACAACCATCAGATTTTCAATAAAAATAATTACCATCATAATTAAAAGTATATTATTTCTTGACCTTTTTTTCTTATAGTGGAATCTATTAACTGCCTAAAAGCAAAATATACTTTAATAACTTTTTCTAAATTACTGAAAATATGTGTACTGAAGTTTATGGATGGTATTAATATTTAAGTGATCCAAGGAAGAAATAAAGTATTAAAGTTTCACTTTTTTTATTTTAATGGTAAACCCAAAATTAGCCACTTTGTATATTATTATTAGATTAAATAAAAGAGATATATGAATTAATAGAAGAGCTAGACCTAGACAAAATAATTTTCTTTCCAAACATTCTTAATGCGGGATAAGGTGTTTTTCTTCTTATATTTCTTGGTCATGAATTAAAGTTCATAAAATCACTTTTTTTTTATGAACAAAAATTCGCACAATGACAATTAATTAAGGGTCGAAAAATGTTCCTTTTAAGAGGTTGATGAAGTTTTATATTTTTTTTTTAATTTGTAACAAGTATTTCTATACCCATATAGTAAGTGAAAAAAATTATAGGTTTTTATTGGTAATAATTATTTATAAAATATTACAATATTCCATATAGCAACCATGCCATATACAATATTTTGAGTTTTTTAAATAAAATAATTAATAACTTTTTAAGAAGAAGCAATTATTGACAGGTACAAATTGTGAGAAACTATCAACTAAAATTTCTAATATATCGAAATATACTACAATAAGTTTAGCAAATATTTTCGATCGCAGTTATAATATCTTAATTTCTCTATAATAATTTGAAAATTATGATAGTCTAAAAAATTATCTAATTTATTCATTGTTAGGTACTATTGAGTATACATTTCCAGTTGTATATTTATGTTATGAATTTCGCAAGTGTATGAATTTTCAGTAGTTCTTACTCATTGTTGAAATTATACATTAGAATACGTCTCATAGTTGAAATCAATTCTGTCGTCTTGCTCATTGCTCATGTGTGTCAAAGTGATCTTTTTTAACTCACTTCCACAAATATAATAATTAGTGTTCCCTTCCTCATATATTTATTTGTATTAATTTGTTAATTCGTTAGCAAGTGACCTCATCTTTTCTAATTAGTAATGTCAAAATGCTTGATCGTATTTGATTGAAATTTTTGTACTTTTTTGTTGTGATTCCTTCCTATATGTGACTTAATAATTTTCTTTTATTGATATTTAATCTTTCACTAATTGACGTCATCATTGATTTCTTGCTGCAATTCGTAATCTCACTTTTTTAGGTGTAGTTTTTGTCAGGCTTGATTAATAGTGGTGTTATTTGGTTTGATTCATTTATATTCTTAGATATTTCCATCCGATTTATGACTTAGGTTCAAAAAATTTTACTTATATTATATTATATTGTATGAGTAACTTAATTGTGTTTAAATTCTTTCATGTTTTATTTATGTTGTTCATTTATGGATTTTTGTTTTTTTTACAAGAAAAACTCTAATAATTTGGTCATCTTCCTTGGCGTTTCAAATTTTTAATGGAAACAAAAATGCAAACTATTTCACATGTATCTAAATTGTTTGGAGACCTATTTATTTACATCAATTAAAAAAGTTCAAATAACTATACTACAAATTATAATATGATTTTCATAATTTACAAAAGTTACTATTAAAATATATAAAAGAAACCAAAAAATTTGACTTCCACTTTTACATACGTAGAGAAGAGTATAGCCCTCTATATGTTCAAAAGTTTTGCTATTTTAGAAATTAAGTGAGGCTGTCAGGTTGGAGTTTAGAACAATATGGAGGGGGTGTTGGGGGATTTCATTGGGTTAGGGACGCTTGCAGTAGGATCAAATTGCATTAATGGATATATGAGATGAGTTTAATATTTAAAAGTTGATCCTAATTTATAAAGTCTTTAGAATGATTTTGATTACATTATTCACCTTCAAAATATGCCTCCAACATTAACAAATGTAATTTTTCAATTTTCTTTTTAAAATAATCGCATACGTTCAATACTACATGTATGTCTGAATCAATGTAATTTTTTGTTTCCAGTGTTCAGTTAGAAACTATAATGCATGCTTCAATATTTCCGTTATTTAGTTAGAAATTACGATGCATATTTGAATACTATTTCTATATGTTTTTTATCATGACATACATTCAATACTGTAATGGATGCTTGAATCAATGTAACCGTTTTTATTGTTTAGTAAAATACTGTAATGCATTCTTGAATACTATTTGTAGGTTTTTTTTCATAAATTATGACAAATGTTCAAAATTATTAATCATGTCATATAGTTAACTTAAGACACAAATCACAACGTAATGTTATAGAAAAATTTAATTTCTTGGGAAATAACCCCATTTTAGTTAGCAAATCGAATGAACAAATTTGGAAATACTACTTTTGGGTTTTTAAATTATGAGTTAACTAAACAGACAGTCAGAATTCTATGGGTAATATGCTGCAACTAATTATGATCCATGATTTAACTAGAATATCCTAACATACTCCTGTCTACTAACTCATTATCTTTCCTTATGAGATGGGACAACTTATATAAATTGGTAAATAGTTTCAAATCAATAGGCCAGCTACCATATATGATAATTTTTATTACTTTTTTAAATCCATCAATTATTTTCACAGTCCCCCTTTTTCTAGAAAAATAAAATTTACTTAATTCAAATAACCTAAAATTACTAAATCTATGGTCCTAAATCTACAAACTCATTTGTGTTGCAACTCATGATTTAAGTGGAACGCTAACCTTAGGAGATATGTTGTCAAAAGAAGAATTCGATAACATATTTTCCAACAAAAAGCCACCCAACTTCATGATTTGAAAAGGAGGAGTTTAAGCACATCATGGATGACTAATTTTTACGTGTTGTAACTACATATTGAGATAACTTGAATGAATTGTGACAAGAATAGATCTATTTTCAAATATAAAAATCCCCTAAAAGAAAAGGATAAAAAACTATATAATACTAAAAAATTATAACTATAATAACTAAGCTTATTAAATTTTTATAGTGAAAATTTATTTATACTTTAACAACATCACTTACTAAGTAGCTTATTTGTGTTTTCTTTTCTAAATAATAATAGCAACTACGTGTCTTTTGTAAATAACTTATTATCTATTTTATAAATCACCGTGCAGAGCACGGGTCTATACTAGTATTATGAAAATCAAAGTTATTTCATTAAAAATTGTGCTTTTCAGCCAAAGATTAACTCATACATAACTATAAATACACTAATGAAATTACATTAATGTGATGTGAAACATTTTAAATACAAAAATTACAAAAAGCTAATCTAAGCAATTCAGTATATTTTTGATATAGTTTTATGTATGTAAATGTGATTTTTCTCATGTTATCATTTATTGAAAGGGGGAACAAAATATGTTGAAGAGAGTTGTGGGAAGCGGGATCTTAAGTTTTATTTGGAAAAATTTATCTGAGGGGGTATAACAAGCAGTTTAATTCATGACCAAAATTTTACAACATGATCTTATCTTTCAATTTACCAATGTGAAAATTGTCTATGAACCTATACATACCTCTTTAAATTAATTCTTTTGCATATACACCGAAAATTTTGTGTAGCCCATCAAAAATTTAACATATATGATTATATATTTCCATGATAAAAATATAGAGTATTTTATGCTTAATTTTATGTGTGTATGCACAATTATTTGTACTAAAATACAACAAAATGCTATCTCTTGAAAACTTAAAAAAATTATCATTTTTACTATACATGTCTCTTTTTTGGGTGATCACATTGTACATGTATCTCTTACAAAGTAAAAAAAAAAAAAATCATTTTTACTTTGCATGTATAAAATCTTCAAAAAGAAATGCAGAAAGGTTATTTACATCAATACACTAGACCACAATAAAGGACCCAATAACTACGAAGTCACAAAAGAGTCCTCAATCAAAGAGACTTGATGCAGCTCATACTCAACTCAATTCACCCTTTTTATTTAGTCACTTAGGGCCTGTTCTATTTCGCGTTTTAGATAGATAGATAGATACAAGGAGATGTAAGGAGCTGTAAGGAGCTGCAAGAAGATGTAAGGAGCTGTAAGGAGCTGTAAGGAGATGTAAGGAGATGTAAGGAGCTGTAAGGAGATGTAAGGAGATGTAAGGAGCTGTAAGAAGATGTAAGAAGCTGTAAGGAGCTGTAAGAAAGCTGTAAGGATAGATATAAGGAGTTGTTGAATTGTAAAAGAGTTGTATAATATAATTTGTTTTAGATAAAAAATAATAATATTAAAATAATATACTTAAGAAGCTGTATTTTGTATTATTATTATTATTATTATTATTATTATTATTATTATTATTACTATTATTATTATTTTTATTTTTTATTTTTATTTTTTACTTTTTTTATTTCTTGTATTTCTTGTATTTTTTGTAATTTTGTAATTTTTGTTATTTTATTGTTTTATTTTTTATTTCTTTATTTCGTTATTTTTATTATTTTTATTTTTTAATTATTATTTTTTATTTTTTATTTTTTTAAATTTTAATTTTAATTTTAATTTTAATTTTAATTTTTGTTATTTTTTAATTTTCTATTTTGTAATTTTGTAATTTGTAATTTGTAATTTTTATTTTTATTTTTTATTTTTTAATTTTTAATTCATAATTTTTTAATTTTTAATATTAAATTTTAATTTTAATTTGAATTTTACTTTTTTACTTTTTTATTTTTTTTAATAAAAAAATGAAAAAAAATAAAACTAAAAATTTTTAAAATTTTGACAATTTTAAAATAAAAAATTAAAAATTAAAAATAAACATAAAAATTAAAAATTAAAAATTATAAAATAAAAAATTAAAAAATAAAAAATAAAAAACTAAAAACAAAAAATAAAAAATAAAAAAAATGAAAAATGAAAATTGACAAATAAAAGAATAAACAAAAAAAATAAAAAATTTAAAAATTTAAAAATTTAAAAATTTAAAAATTACAATATAAAAGTTTAAAAATTAAAAAAATAAAAAAAAATTCAAAAATTGAAAAATTAAAAAATTAAAAAATTAAAAATAAAAGATGAAAAATGAAAAATAAATAAATAAAATAAAATAAAAAAATAAAGAACAAAAAAATTTAAAATTTAAAATTAACAATAAAAAATAAAAAATGCAAAATCAATACACAATAAATAAAATGAAGATGTAAGGAGATGTAAGGAGATGTAAGGAGATGTAAGAAGATGTAAGGAGATGTAAGAAGATGTAAGAAGATGTAAGGAGATGTAAGGAGATGTAAGAAGATGTAAGAAGCTGTAAGAAGCTGTAAGAAGATGTAAGCTCTTGTCTAAATCCTAAAAAACGCGAAATAGAACAGGGCCTTAATTCTATATCTATATATACCCAAAAAAAAAAAAAAAAACCACTATGGGGCTGATAATCCATCACATCCCAAAAGGGTAAGACCAAAAGCAAAAGTTCTAGAATGCCTTTCAATGCAATATCATTGCCTTGCTTTTACTGTTTGTGAGCCAAAGAAATTGTCTCATCACCTACCAGTGATAAACACCCACCACTTCCCTTCCCCCAAAGCTCCCTCTCTCTCTCTCTTTTTCCCTTCCCATCTTCACATAATACACAGGACTCAGGAGATAAGCTTTTGGCAAAACATTTCCATGTCCCTGTTCTTCCAAAGTCAAAAGTGCTACCTTTACAGTTGCTGTTTCTGGGTTGTTAGGGTTTTCACCTGGGGAGACCAAGTGTGGTGGGAGAAAACTCCATCTCAGCTTAGATTTAGATTCACATTTTTCTCCCAAACCCAGAAAGGGAATCCAATAAAGTATTCCATTTGACAAGGTTTTTAGCACAGATTTTCTGAAATTTAACTCCTTTTTGGAGGGTCTATTATTATTTCATGGGTTGCCCAATTCATGAGCTTTGGAACATTTCTAGGGAGAGATCCAACTGGGTTGTTCTTGGTGTGATTAACTGGGTTTTGCGATCCCCATTTTAGAGCTCAGTTGTCCTTGATTCTGATAACAGCAAAGGTAATTCTGCAATGGAACCTCTTGTTGGAAGAGTTTTATTTTTGGATGTTTTCAAGTTTTTATTTTGTATGTTATGTAAATCTAGAGTTGAAAGACTAACAGCTTTGTTGTTGGTTTGGCGTGCATTTGGTCTCATGATCTGTGTAATAGATGGCTTGCATCGCAATGTTGTGCCTTTCATTTCGTATGACTGAGTCTGATATCTGGCTTTAGCTGGGGTTCCTGCTAATTCTGGGTGGAAGAATAGAGAGAGGGTTTTTTAATTTATATATTTTCTTCATGATTAGTCATGCTCATTTAATGATGGAAGTTAAAGTCTGGCACAAATTTAGTGGTTGCTGCTGATGAGCATTAGCATATATTGGGGTTTACATCTAATGTGGGATTCTAAATTTTGTTTTTGCCTTTATCTTGCATTGAGTTTTTGTTAGGTATATCGGCTTGAAGGCAAATGGCCGATCTTAATGCTAAGTTGTCCAAGAAAGCTGTTTTTGGCTTAAAGGTCTGGGAAGTAATTGGAATTGCTGTTGCAGTATCGATCATTATCATCATTGCGCTGATACCGCTGTGTCTTACATCCCGCAAGAAAACAAAGAGAGCAAGAAACAACTTACCGGTTAGTCAAATTCCACCATTTTCTAAAGAAATCAAAGAAATAAGAGTGGAACATGTATCAACGAATGCAGTTACTCCCGCTGAAAGGAACTTTTTGACCCTTAAGGATAAGTTTAACGACAAGGATTCTGATAAGGTGGTTGTGTATGAAGATTCGGCAAAAATGAAAAATAGAGATGCTAGCAGTCAGTCAGGTTCATTTCGGCGATCAGAAGGTGTTGGTTGTCAATCAGAGGAGGAAGGAAACTCTGGGACATATGGTACTCAGAAACCGTCATCCTCACATCCAATTACTGCTCCTTCTCCGCTTTGTGGTCTGCCTGAATTTTCCCGTTTGGGTTGGGGTCACTGGTTTACTTTACGCGACCTTGAAGTTGCGACAAACAGGTTCTCAAAGGAAAATGTCATTGGTGAAGGTGGATATGGAATCGTATACAAAGGATGCTTGGTCAATGGCAATCCTGTAGCAATTAAGAGGATTCTTAACAATATGTGAGTCTGTCAATAGTTTTGTGTTTTCTCAAGTTCAACAGATTCTATTATGCATCCTGTATTGTGTGGATTTTCTGACCCAAGTTCTTCAACGTGTTTCTAATAGAGGTCAAGCTGAAAAGGAATTTAGAGTTGAAGTGGAAGCCATTGGTCATGTACGCCATAAGAATTTGGTCAGGCTTTTGGGATACTGTGTTGAAGGAACTCACAGGTGCTTATTTGCTGATTTTAAAGGCATCTAAAATTTTGTCGATGGTTTCTGGATGTGTCTTTCTTAATCTGACCATTTCAAAAGAATTGTTCGTACTTCTATCTTGGTGAAAAATATCTGACTTTGTCTTTTCGTTGGACTCAGGATGTTAGTTTATGAATACGTTAACAATGGAAATTTAGAGCAGTGGCTTCATGGCGCCATGCGTCAACATGGATCTCTCACTTGGGAAGCCCGGATGAAGGTGTTGCTTGGCACAGCAAAAGCGTAAGTTGACTCGTGTTCAACTTTTTCTTGATGAGTTTATGCTTTCCTGTGCCGCTACTTTTTATTATTTCATTGGATGATTGAAATCTCTGATCTTTTCTGGCACCATGAGCTGGCCAATTTTCTTTTGCAAACATCTTCAGTGTAACCTATCTTTGAAATTTTGACCATATATTGTTGTACCTGGCTGCTTGCGTTGGCCATTTGCCATCATCTTTGCATTTGTTTGATTGCCTCTTGTGGTCAGTTAGAGGACTATTTAAATGCTGCGGTGCTGTGTGAAGTATGAAATTGGTTCATCTATACTAGTACTGACTTGGTATACCTATATTTATGGGCAGCCTCTTGTTCTAGTTTGCTTATTTGGAGTCTGATCTAAGTCAATTGGTGAAAGTTAGTACAACTATTGTTACTCAGGTCCCTGTTTCCACAAGTTAGACTTCGAATATACTCACCATAAATGTTTTTGCAGTCTTGCCTACTTGCACGAGGCAATTGAGCCGAAAGTTGTGCACAGAGATATCAAGTCAAGCAATATTTTGATTGATGAGGACTTCAATTCAAAGGTGTCTGATTTTGGCTTAGCTAAACTTCTTGGGGCAGGGAAAAGTCATGTAACAACTCGCGTTATGGGAACCTTCGGGTATGTATTCAACTGCAACTACTTCTTTCAGTTCATTTTTTAAAGCCAACTCACTTGATTTTGGAAGGGATCATTTCTGATTGTATATTATTTTTATCATAATGCTATGAGGGATGCTTGACAAATATGGTAGCTCCTGATCCTTGTCGTTTGGCAGATATGTCGCTCCTGAGTATGCAAATACTGGCCTCCTAAATGAGAAGAGCGATGTTTATAGTTTTGGGGTCCTGCTTTTGGAGGCAATTACTGGAAGAGATCCGGTAGACTATAGTCGCCAGCCACAAGAGGTGTGTTGTACTAATCCCATTTTAATGTAGTTTCTATAACTGCTGTTCAGTTAACTGGCCTTGTAAATCCTGAAAATGTTTTGACGATTCCCTTTATGCTTCTTTATTTTCTTGTATTACCATTTTGAGTCTACCGTCATAGATACCCTTGTTGAGGTGGGTTAATTGTCTGGTATAATAACTCTGGCTTCTGGCCTTATGGATGTAAGGTGAACATGATTAATCGTTGAGCGGCTATGGGGTAAAATATGGATGAGTTTAATCTTTTGCAACTTAAAGTTCCAAAACATGCTGATACAATGCCATGTATATAAGGGTATGCTTCCTTGTTACTTTGGAATATTTTGTGTCCTGCTGTGGACCATATATACGCGGTTTTTCAGTTTCCTTTGGACCAGAAGCTTGGTCTCTCTTCCCCAATGCTGGTCCCTACAGATCCAAAATGCGATGGAAAGGGACATTAGTTTCTCAAATCCAGTGAAGCAAAACTCATGTTCTCTTTGTGCAGGCAGCTGGGGCCGTTTGCAGTGTTGTGTGAAGAAGTGAACAAGGGTCTTAGAACTGTGGGTAGAATGAAAACCATGGTTCTGTAAGTTAAAACACTAGTTGATGATGTGTGAAGAAAACATTTGGGCTTCTGGTTTTCTGGGCAAAGTTATTTATAACTGTGTTTAAGTATTCAGTTGCCAGAGGAGGGAATGCTGTTTCCACATTGTTCAATTTTCTTTTTTTTGGGGGGGGGGGTGTTGGTTTGGGTGATGGTAACTTGGTAAGGGGGCTCCTCCTAGTTGAGCTCAGCGCTGGGCTAACCCAGATAGGGTTAAAGACATTGTTCAATCTTACAAAGCACCTGATTGCCTTATTGGATGGAGAGTTGGGGTAAAAAGACAGCGGAAGATGTAGAGGGGAGAGCTGGTGATGAGGATGTGCTTCAGGGTTTGGTGATAGAGTTGCACTAGATGTGGGCTCCAACATAGATGTAATTGACCGTGTCATAGTCACGTGTACATCCCATATTTTGTTTTCTGGGTCAATCGTTTTGGATTTTGCTTTCTTTGTTAATAGTTAAGGATTTTAAGTCTTTAGATTTGTTACATTTCCCTTTTTGTTCACCACCTTTTTTCCTTACAAGTGTCAAGGGTGACAAAGGAAGAAGGAATGGATGTGAAAAAAATTATATACATCCAATATGCAAGCTACCCACAAGATCAGCCACATCAAAAGCCGACATGCAAAAGTTCCCTTTACCCCAAAAATGAAGAGTCTTGATGAGATTATATTTTAATTGCGCAAGGGACATTTCGTTTCCCTCAAAGACTCTTCGATTATGTTGTCTCCATATGCTCCAAAAAATTACATGCAGAAGAGCCAATGCCGCCTTGTTTCTCGCTTTCCTACCAAAATAGCATTCCCAAGCCAAAAGATGGTTGCTAATAGAATTAAGAGAAACCCAAGAAATACTCAATCAATTAAAAGCAAGCTCCCAAAGTGCCCTAGCAAACTAACGGTGAAGCAACAAAAATGTGCTTGGGATTTTATAATGATTGAATCGGAGTAGGAAGGGGGGGGGGTTAAGGAATCAAAGGAACATTGAGAACATGGAAATGTGTGGTAGCAAAAACTGTCTCCCCTTCAGTGCCATCCTCTTAGTAGGGACTAGGGAGTCCTGCTTCCACGTTTCCATCCGAGGGTCACGTACTAGGAAAGAGCCAGCTTTCACAGGACAGTCTTATGGCCCATCTATTAGGTATGTTGGTTCTCTTTTTTGGTGGAAGCCTGAAAGGTCACTCTGTTTTTTTGGCAAGGCTCATCAGTGATAGCTTTTTACTTGCTCTTTCATTTTGGGGAGAGGTTGCTTACGTCTAAACCTTCCTAGATCTTGTTTTGGTAAGATCCATTTTCCGTTTTGGTGATGGTTGTCTTGTTTACTTGAGATTGCAAGTAGCATTTTAAGCCAAGCTCATTTGTTATCTTCAGTCTAGTTGGACTGATTTGCCAATATGGCTGCAGGTGAATTTGGTTGACTGGCTGAAAATGATGGTGGGAAGTCGGCGGTCAGAGGAAGTTGTGGATCCAAACATTGAGATGAAACCTTCAACAAGAGCCCTGAAGCGTGCTCTTCTGACTGCTCTGAGATGTGTCGATCCAGATGCTGAGAAGAGACCCAAAATGAGCCAGGTTGTTCGCATGCTCGAGTCGGAAGAATATCCAATTCCTAGAGAGGTTAGTGCAGGGATTAGATCTCAAATACCCATGGCCATTTTTCTACATCTCAACTGATATATATAGTTAGGATCTTTCTGCTTGGATACGTGACTACAGATACAAAAGGGCAAAAACATAGATGCACACAGCACTGTGCATGGTACTTCATGATAGATGCATTATATTTTTTTGTTAATAATATATGCATGTAAATTAGAGAATCCAGCTACCCCCACCGGGTTTAACCGAGTACTAGGCTCTTTTTTTTTGGGGGGGGGGGGGGAACCGGGGGTGTTGGCATCCTAAAAAGAGGCTACCCACAAAATTCATTGCCATAATCAGCAAGGGACATAAAAAAAACCTCCTCATCCTAAAACTATAAAGTCTTTAGCTACTTGTCTTCTATGCTCTCAACTTGTGTTTCAACGCCACCAAAAACACTTTTTCTGCATTCATGCCAACCAGAAGATAGAGTGAGGCACGGCCTAAAAACTTAATATTTAAAAAGAAAAGGCCCTCCCAAGATTTCTGCACTAATATTTGAGAGTTCAGACTATTACCAATATCTGTAATCCGAATGGCTGACTATACGCTAGACTATCAGGCTATCAGCAAGGGAGAACTACGTATTATTTTTTTTCAAAAAAGGTTGCTTTTCGGAACATCTGATGCACAGGTCCCTATCTACTCCTGTCCATGCCAGGTTAGATAGTGTGACTTGTAAATGTAATAGCCTGATAGAGATTATAACCTTATAAGCGCTCATGAGGCAAGTTGAGTAGATATGAAACAATCTGTTCTTGGTGAGATCATTGATTTGGTCGCTTAAATTAGATGGATAAGAAGACTTTGCTAATGACACTCTTCCATAGAAGTAAAACACGGGGCATAAAGCACATCTGCAAGTGCTATCATATTCATTGCCGTAGGGGTGTAGGATGACTGGGGACGCCCACTCAGATGAGTAGTCAAGTCCTTGTAAAATATTCTGCAAGGTTTATTCATTTTAACCTATTAAGATGAGAATCGAGATGCTATATTCATATTGTACCACAATTCAAAGATGCCAAACCCGCCAACATAGAAAAATCGCCCCTTATTCTGGGAGTTTTGGCAAATGAAGCAACCAATTACAGAGATTCTTGGTCGTGCCCCCAAGCCATTTAAAACAGTCAGTTCTTAAAAAACACGAACAGAAAAAAACACAAGCAACTCAAGATGAACAAGTTGAGGATCATCACCCTCAACCAATGCAGCTATGTTATTACTCACTCAGCTTCTCACACTTCTGCAGGCTACATTAGACTTCCACGCGCATGATAGCATTGTGTCTAACCTCAACTGGAGCCTGCGCTGTTGTGGTCTTAGAGACTCGCGAAAACTCTTTTTCATTCCTTACCACATATTGTAGATTTTGAGTATATAACCTGTCAACTTTGTCTTTTCAGTCTGTTGGTCTATTTCTACAGAGGAGGCTGCATGCTTTTGAGCAAACCAACTAGTCAAATAACATTTTACCGAGCATCCCATTTGCTCTATCTTGTCAAGTTAATCCATCATCTTGAATTGCTTCTTTTGCAATTCCCTGGGTCACTAACGAAGGGGAGGGGCGTGGAATTGAGCACAGTGATCTAAAGTTATGGAGACTGACTTCCACTGTCTTTTTGGGAATGCAGTCATATCGCTCTCCCAAACTATTGCACCCGAAATAACATTATAACATTGAAATTCATCCTTAATAAGACTATATAACCAAACACCATAAGTACTTGTCCCAAAGAGTAGAATTCTTCTCTGCTCCCATTGATTTTTTCTATTGGGATCAAACCCTGAGCTATGCTTCTGGGATTCCAACCAAATTGTTCTTTTTGCTCGGGAGCTTTATGCTCCATCTAACAGTGTTATTTTTGGATGCCCTATAACTAAATGTAAAGATTTGGATGGAAGAAGCAGAAGAGAATCCCCAAATCTTGAGTCCCTTTTTTTTAACATCGATTTTGACACTACTTCTGGAATACAAAGAGTACCACCAGTTTGAAAACCCGAAACCACCTCTTATCCTAGCTACGGCCCCCTCAGTCTCTGGCCGCCATGTCTGTCTCGTGCTTCCAACACCCAGCTGCCTCAAAATCTAGCTATACCTAACGAGGATTAAGCATGATTTCAACAACACTAACCACTAGCTGGAAGAATAGGGGAGGACCAGTATTTCTTGTAGCCCTTTAAAATGCGGAAATATAACTGGAGAACAATTGATTTATCCCTGCAATTAAATTAAAAAAAGGAGGATGAAATTATGGATTATTGAGGGCATCCCCCTGCCACCAAATGAAAGAAAAAGGAAACATCTTATTAGTTATGAGTTCACACCAGACACCTCAACCCCTCCATTCAATGGTCTGTTTTTAAATCAAGTTTACAAGCTTCGAGGGGTCGAATTTATTGTGAACCAATTTTGTCTGATCTTCTCCTGTAAAAAAATTTAAAAAAAGAAGTATGAGACAGTGTATTTCTGTATATTGAGGTCTGAAATTTGGGGGGAAATTATTCAAAGCACGCAGCAGCTCATTTTCCCAAGACAAACATATTTGGCCAGCCCATTTGGATCGGTCCAAAGTCAGTCTGGTCCCGGTTTGGTCCCAGTCTGGACCGACATTGGACCTGTCCGGTCCTCGGTCTGTGTATGGAAGCGTATTCGGTTTTCGGTCCAAGCTGGTCCGGTCTAGTCCTAGACCGATGAACAGACCTACCGTCTCTTTCAGCTCTGATATCAACTGCAGTTTCTAAGATTCATAGTTTCTGCTGTTTATCAGGATCGCAGGCAAAGGAGGGCTCGGGCAAATAGCACAGAGATTGAAACCCAGAGGGAGCTTTCAGACACTGACAAAAGCGACAACCCAGATTCGAGATCACAGAGCAGGAGAAACCCACAGACGTGAGTGCAGCTTCATTTAAGAGAAGATCATGACAGCATGATTCAGCTGGTTGTGCTGGCTAGCACATATGCCATGGAAGTGGGATGGTCGTCTGTCTCTCTTTTTCATTCTTTTGATTGTTTGCCCTTTTTTGTCAAGTAAGGAGGTCTGTCAATTTTTAGGTTTATATCATTTACCCCCTTCATTTTCTTGTTATTATTGCTAGGTAGCTATATTGTTTTTGTGTATCAGAGTGATGGTGTGGAGAAATCATGACCTTTTTCTTTTTCCTTTTTTTTGGGGGGGGGGGGGGTTGTTCGTGGGGAGAAGGGCTTGTATAGTATTCATGTCATTGTAGTAATTCAAATTTCTTTGTCACGTATTGTGGTTACTATTTATCTCAGTTGAAGGAGTACAATGATCGATATTCATAATGACTGCAACATGTATTCTTCTACTTTCCCGTTCTCGGTTTTGAAATATTTTGTTTGTTAAATTAGTTAGTCACTAATAAGTTTTATTAATAACATTATGGAAGCTTATAATATTTTGATATTAACATAACAAAATTGATTATATGTGGATTTTTTATTAGATGGAGAATGAGAGGTAATATTTTAGGTGTTTCATAGATAGCTATTAGTTATGAACTAAAAATGTAGTAGTTAGATGCAAGGTGGTTTTTTTCTGTTTGTTTTTTTTTTTGGGTTTTAGATTTTCCATTTCATTGGAGTCCAGTTATTGTTGGTCTAATAAGAGGTAGAATTTTCTGACCACATATGTTTTTTCCATTCATGCCCTGTTCTTTTCGTAGGTTATTTTGGATTTACCAACCTCAACCTACTTCAACCAACTTCAACCTACCCCTTCATAATTACATTCTCATTATTTTAACCGACTTCAACCCACCACAAAAAAATATAATAATTTCAACCCACTTTAAAAAAAATACCAACTTCAACCCACCTCAATCAACCTCAATCCACTTCATCCTTTTACCTACCCCAATTTACCCACGAAAAGAAGAAGCCCTCATAAGACTTGAACCTAATACCTTACGTAGGAGGATTAAGTGTCAAATCACTTAAATCAACTTATGTTAGTAGTATATAGATGCTAGTTAATCATATAGTGAAGTAAAATGCCTTAGTTGTAAGATGATAGTTGATTATATTTGTATTAAATAATTTACATTATATTTGTTTTAAAAAGTAGTGAATTAATTTTTTTTAAAAAAAAGAGATCTTTGTGAAAGTAATGTCGAAAAGCTAGTCTAAAAATGCTAATGGTTTGATTTTCTAAGAAATTACTTTTTGATAGAAAAGGTAATCCAAAAATTTAACACCTTAGTTAGAAGAAGTAAACTTTTAGCAAAATAATCTTCAGAGAATTTTTATTACTCACCATGTCAGGATAATATTGTTGCTCATTTCATTGCTCATCTAAAATCTAAATTGACATACAACAAAATCTCTTCCTTCTTAGCAAAATGCCGGTCAGACCCCCACCCCGGAAAATGTCGAAGCGTTTATTCCTCTTGCTAGCAAAATGCCGGTTAAACCACAACCGACCCCCACGATACTCCTCGTTGGTGGATGATAGTGTCGGTCGATGACGGATGAGCAGTCAAGTGGTGGCCGCTGGTGTTGCATATCAACCCGAACTATAAGAAAGAGGTATAAGGAATTACAAGGACATTATAACCATTTTATCTCTATTTATTAACTTTAAGTTTGGTATGCTTAAATATTTATTTTCAGAATTATAATCCTAATATTCATGCACGAAATAATCATTACACCTAGATGTTTTTTTTTTTGGTTTTTTTTGGGGGGGGGGGTGTGTTTGAAAAAATACTAGCATTACCTAATGTGTAATTCAGTTTATTCTTCGACTTGCGACTTAATCCTACTTGTATTGTACTGAGTACGATGCATTGTACTCCTGGGAGTCGTTGGTAGTGTATGTACCCTTATCTTTTGGAATAGCAGGCTACAAATGTGTGCGAAGGGCGGCATATACTGGGAAACTTCGAGTTTGTTGTGCCTCATTAAACTGTCCTTGTGATACAAGCCAATGCCAGATCCTATGGCTGTATTTTTCCACTTTGCAGTTGCAGGATCACGTACACTTTGAATTTGTTATGCCTCATATTACAGGACTACATGATATTGTCAAGAGTTCTAGTGTATATCTCCACGATAGCTAACATTTGAGATCATCCATAGGGTAGCAAGCCAACCCTTGGCAAAGTCTTAATTTCATTCCTTAAAAAAAGAAGATGACCTAAAAGCTCCTAGCAGCACAGACAACTCAAGAATTGTTCAAAATATACAGAAACAAAATTGATTATCAGACTCCTTACAGTAATTTACCACATAGCTTTCAGTAATTTACCATATAGAATAGGTGAATACCCCCATCTTGATGAACTTTGTGTTTTCTGATCCTTCTACTGTTTTATTGGATCCTCAACTCAACCAAATTTTCTGAAAACATTAGCAAATGTAGGCTCAACTGCAACTCAAATAATAGGGCAAGTTTGAATTTTCTCTTGCATGTTAAAGCTCAATTAAGTCATAAATATCACCCTACCATGCTATCCTAATCAATAATCATCCTCCACGGCCAACCCAAAAATAATATCACCACGACAAATTGGCAGGCCAAATTACCTAGTGGCAAGAGCCACCAATCAATCAAGATAAGCATATCAATTTTGACAAATTTCATTTACTGCAGCAAATCAACAACCCTCAATTACTATTTCAATTATCACACAAGTTCGTTCGACAGGCCAACTGCAAACCCAATTTCAGATCACTTCAACCCGAAGACCCTCATTTTCTGGATTGCTCATTTTAGCACAAATGATCTCAATATTAAACACCTACATCAATCAGTGTGTGTCAAATGCATCTCCAAATTTGCACAACCATTTAGCCTGAAACACACCAATCACATGAATTTTTCTTAACAGACATCCTCCAAAATAAGCAATCAAAAGAATGAACAATGAAAAGAGCCAATAACAAACTATATTTCACATTCCATTTAAATTCATGAATTCTCTAGAATTTCACACTCCAGTTAGATTTAAAAAGAAAGTCCCCTAATTAGTTTCACACTCTTTTTCACATTCACTCACTCAAAGCCAATCTCGTTAACAAACTAATTATTTATGCGGTGAATCGTTCCCTTTTTTTGAGTGTGAGACAATGCAGCATAATTTAATGTGAAAAGTAGTTTGAATATGTACTCATGTCCTCTTAAACTTTGAAATCCGCCACATGCCAGCTTTCTGCTTTCATAATGAAATGGTCAACTTCTGTTCCCCTTGTATGTGAATCAATTGCTGTCTGTTGATGTACTTGTCATGTTTAAAATTTGAAATCCGCCACATACTAGCTTTCAATGCCTCTCCATCTTCCCTGAATTGCTTTTATTAGAGAAGTGGGCTGCATTTTTCTAAGTGTATAAAAATAGACTAGCTCAGCATCAGTGTATGCTATGTATGCCCCTTTGCTCCTGGGAACCTCTTCTGAGCTTATGATATGGCTAAATTGCTTGGAACAGAGGAACATAGGTCTCTGCAAACTGAGTTGGCAGAGGATGGGATAAGCTCAAGATTATCATTTCGAGACCACAACCCTAGCCTTAGAAGAAATGCATCTGTGGGTTCTTCAGGGGATGCCTTTGATGAGGAATTCATCCAAGGCTGGGCTAAAATTGAGATTACCAACATGTCAAAGGTCGGGGGTGTTTTTGTTTGATGAATATGATGGCGGAAGTTCTATTGATCTCAAGGATTCAAAGTGCAGTTTCGGTCGCGGTTGCAGTTTTGGTCGCGATATAGAAAAAAAAAACACTCTAATGCGGGAAGCGAGTTCCTTAACGTGACAAAAATGTGGTTCAGTCAACTCAGGAACTTTTGTGGCAAATTTTGTACAGCTACTTTCAACAAGGAGTTTAGACAACATGACTATATGAAGGTTGTTTTTCTGCGCAGAGAAGCCATCTGAGTCCAATACATGTAGATTACACATTGCAAGGTGTACATGGGCACAATGATGCTGAGCAAATTTTAAACTTTGTGTTTGATGTATACGATAGTTCATAGTTCGTAATTATATAGAGTTCAATCCTTCTACACTTAATTTATTTAGCTGTTTCCTCCATTGTTATGTACTGGGGAAGCTTTATGCTTATTGTATCTGAGGTTAACGAAAGCTGATTCTTCTGGCCCCCTGATGGAAAGAAAGTCTGGGTTATTCATTATGTTTTACATGTATAAAGATATTGACGGTAATTTGTTTAATTCTGCATTCCTTTCGAACGTCTGTTGCTTTGCTCGTTTTGTGTAGAGTTGGCTTAAAATTGCCTGCGGTGGAAGTGAAGTACAGAAACCTCTTTGTGGAAGCTGACTGCAAGGTTGTCGATTGGAAGCCCCTCCCAACCTCGTGGAACTCTTTTAAAGAGAGTACCTCAGTATATGTAGTATTATGGATGCAATGCTAGTGCTGCTCTTGTGAATACTTTTGCTCATATTTGTTAATATGAGGACTCGTTATCTTTGAATCTTGATGTCATTGCAACTAGTCAATTTATTATGTTGTCCTGTCTGCAGTTCATTTGGATGTTACTGGGTGTTAAGCATGTGGTTAAAGGTTCAGGAGTAGGTTAACACTCTAACATGTCTCCTCACATGAATACCCTTTGGGCTTGAAGCGTGGATGTTGCAAAGGTTCCTCATACCTCGCGCAATAAATCAATATGAGGACTGCATGCTGAGATTTTAACTCGAGGTCTCTTGTTCATAAAAGCTCTGATACCATGTTCAAAGACCAGTTCAACCAAAAGCTTAAGCTTATGGTTAAAGGCCCAGAAATAGGTTTATATTCTAATACTCGGATCTTAGGTGCAAGATAAAAAATTGAACATTTTAAAGGATGTTAGTGGCATCGTTGAACCTGGGAGATTAGTTGAAGAGATGATTTTTTTTTCATTTTTTTCACATTTAGATGTTGTTGGTACCCCCACAAGGAAAAGGAAACCAAAAAACAATATGCTTAGGGTGTTTAAGTTTGCATGTGCCTTTCTAGAAGTATCTTTTTCTTTAACCGTTGGATCATTATCATCCTACATGATGAGATACGTGCATAGATGCATAAAGATATCAAAATTCAAGGTGCTGTGTTTCTCTCTTCGATTGCTGAAGTTAATATAGCTTGATTTTATCCAAAAAAAAGCACTTTATGACTTGGCTGTGAATGACAGCAATAAACATGAGCATATTTATCATTTATGAGATATCTTACTGCATTAGCTATAACAGTCTTGCGTACATCTTGTAAACATACTGTTATAATTTTTAATCTTTTGCGATTTCTAATGCATTAAAACTTTGGAACAATTGAAAGATGCATAGCAAAACATCAGTCCACGACTTCATGCCTAAGGTGTGAGGAAAAAACCTATAGATCTGTAGAAGCCTCAAGACTTATAATTATGAAAGATATCCTCAGATGATGCGATGGATGACAATGTGTTGTGTTCAATTTTCCTGATTTTCGTAGAAAGGTAGACTTCTTTCTTCAGTTTGTTAATATTGTGTTTACTTCGGATTCCATCACAATTAGTTTGGCATGGTTACTATTGTCTTGATGCTGTTCCCCTGGCGTGTGCATTTCTTTTTGCATATTTCATTGGAAAATTTAAACTTTAGAGGCAGTGACTGTGAGCAGTTTTTTTTTTTTTTTTTGGTCTTGGATAATCCATTTCACCAGAATCGAGCTACTGTTGGGTTAATAAGGAGTAGAGTTCTCCCATCGCAGATTTTTTTCATTCACAAGACTCGAATCCAAGACCTTACTTAAGGGGAACAAATGTCAAACTACTTGAACCAACCTATATTTATAAAGAATAATTTGAACATTGCAACTTGAAATGGGTTTTGAGTGATGCGATTTGGGCATTTGCTTGGGGGGACCATATTGTGTATTAAGTGTGAAAAAACTGATGGCATTTTTCAAGTATTTTCTTCTTTCTGTAATGGATCTATGCAGGGCCTTGTCATAAACATTGTTGTCAGAATCTTCCGAGTGGGGCCCTTATTTTTTTTCCAGTGTTGATTGATTCTGCTTATTTCTACTTGGTGCCTCCCGGAAGTTTCTTAAATTTTAATTATTATTAATGTTGTAATGCTACCGTGCGTATCCCTCCCTTAATGAAGAAGGGTTAATCCTTGAAATTGATGTGATATTTGCTTATAAAAGTATTACTAATACTCCGTCCCATAATAGTTGTCCAACTTAGGTAATATAAATTTTTAAGAAAAATATCATTTAATATTGCGTTTCATATTGTTTTTAGAAGAGAGAAAAATTTTAAGACCAATAATAGTAAAGACATATTTTACGGAATGGAGGGAGTAACACATAGTTAATGACCTACTTTCTTCCCATGTATCAAATAAATAGGTAAGAAAAGTTTATAGACAAATTCTTACTCTCAAAAATTAATTTATATCCTATTTCTAAATAAAATGCTCACATATCAATTGCGAATACTCACTACTTTTCTTACGGCACTTGATGTGAATGTTTAATAATAAAAGAAATCTTTTAAGTTGGACTAAAATCTTCATTATTTTTTTATATTAACATATTGATATAAACTTAACAATTATTCAACGATACTTTTAAAGTACCATTTGCTTATTCAAAACTTAATTCCGAAGCAATGTGCGGGTCTTCATTGGTTAAAACATTAAAAATTTATAACAAATTCTCATATTTTTTTTTTCCATATTTTTCAGTTCATTTCCTGACCCTCGTGAACGCAAGATGTTTGTGTACCGGGCTGCCTTTTATTCCTACTTTCTAGCCCTGAACTTCTCCGGTAAAAACGGAGGCCCTTGTTGTTAATGTCTAATAAATAAATAAATAAAATCTCAAATTTGTAACTGTAATTGATGCGCGCTGCCTGATAGTTCAACGGTTCGCCATGTATAGTACAGACTACCCCTCCACCACTGCAAATATGAACTTCAAAGGATGACTAAATTAAAGCATCGAATCAAAAATTCCAGAGGTTTTAGGTCAGTAATTTCTATAGTGATTATACAAGTTCGATTTCAATCCCCAATGTGACATATTATTGTCAGTTAGTAGTGCTCAAAACCCTAATTTTATCCCCAATTCCTGCCTTTCCCGCTTTGTGCTTTCCAGAATTTCAGGTTGAATATGCTGCAGTGGCTTCATCGAAAGGGTTCTTCAGCAATCGAGCTTCAACCTTGGTATGTGCGCCTTAGAATTGTTATTCATTTTTGCTTACTTCACTTTTCGATCCCCACAATGTGTGAATTACTCCTTAGAATTTGTTTTTTTATTTCGCTTACTTCATTTTTTCAGAATTCTGAGCTAATATGAGAGCGGTTTTGTAATTTAATTGAAATTGCGCGTTGCCAACTCATTGCTTAGTATTTATTGAGACAATTTCTAGTACCCTGATCTCAGAAATGGTGCATTGCATCCGGGAATTTGATTACCTGTGTTCTTTATTTTATATTATCATTTCAACGTTATGACTGAAATGTGCGCCAAATCACAGCTAGGACATTCCCATATGCCGGCAACAGCTAATAATATTTTTTCCAATTTGTCCTGTATTGGTTGATAATTTAGGGTTGACAATTTCGTGAGAAATCGGGTATTTTATTTGTCTGACTGGAGTTTTTAATTGGGTCTAGGGATCCAATTGAAATTCTATTGGCGTCTCAACGTATGAGTTTTTCCTAATTATCCTTCAAACCCATTTTTGACAGGATTTGACTTTGTTTTACATGTCTGGCATAAAATAACTGAAAATTGTCTGAATAATAAGTTTTGTACTGATTTTTGTATGATTCAGTTTTGCCATTCCTTCACTAAAATCAAGAGTTTCACTTCCATAGGATGTGAAGACATTTTTGTAATTGGATTTTTGGGGTAATTTATTATATGACTTCATCTTTCTATTAAAAATTTCCTTCAGAAATGATCTGTTAGCAGCTCAGTTATTGTGAGTGTTTTCCTGGTTGGTAGGCAGTATATACTTGAATTTCTACAGCAATGGAAGGTGATTGAGTCTGATTGAATTTCAGTGCTTCTTGACAAAATCCTTCCTATTCTGTCCAAAAAAGAAGCATGTTGTTTTTAGCTGCTTCAGTGTGTATATATATATATATATATATATATATATATACATACATACATACGGCAGCCCGGTGCACAAGCATCCCGCGTTCACGCAGGGTCCAGGGAAGGGCCGCATCCCAAGGGGTGATTTGTAGGCACCCTAACCTGACTTTGTCAGTGGCTGATTCCACGACTCGAACCCGTGACCTTTTGGTCACACGGAGACAACCTTACTGTTGCTCCAAGACTCCCCTTTTGATACACACACACACACACACACATATATATATATATATATATATATATATACACATATATACATATATATATATATATATATATATATATATGTATATATGTGTATATATAT
>JACYFF010030530.1:25676-57105 GCA_017589665.1 Selenicereus undatus
ATATATATATATATATATATATATACATATATATATATACATAGATACATATATATATACACATATATATATATATATATAGATAGATAGATAGATAGATAGATATATACATATACGTGTGCGTGTGTGTATTTTTCCGGCTTCTTCCTTTGGAAGTGTCTACTAATGCATGTAGGCATGCTGTGTTTTTTTTCCCTTGTTATTATAGTTTATATTTACAATATGTGCCATTAGCTGTGGAATAAGTTGCGACAGAGTGCTACGACCCTTAAAATACACCTATTGTCTTTATTCGAGGAGTATTATTTGCATGACGTGAGGCATGATGTTCTCGGCAACCCAGCAATGCTGTCACTGGAACTAATCAGGATGATGACTCAGTTAGACATGTGATTAATTATAGAGTAATCTGATAATGCTTTGAATGCTTGACTTGACTTCTTATTATTTTATCGTCCTCCATACATTACCTTATTGCCCTGGATATGAAGTTATGAAGTTCATTCCAATAAGAAAGCATAAAGGCTTTGTTTTCTCTTTCCTTTTTTTTTTTTTGTTTGAGTGCATTCGCCAACCAAGTTTATATCATGATCATACTGCTGCTTCTTAATTGCTTTATTGTAAAAATTTGACTTAATATACTAATATCCCCCCCCCCCCCCAAAAAAAGGTTCTCACCGTAAATATCATGATAAACAAATAAGCTAGTTAGCATGATCAATCTAGCTTAGAAATGCATTGGTTTTCTAAATCATCTTTGTGTTCCATCATTATATTAACTTTGTTTTTTTTTGGTGCTAATCATTATTTTGAACTCTATATACATGAAAGTCTCAGGCTGTGAGAAGCTTGGTTTGTTCAGTTTAATATTGACATCGAATATGGAAATGATGGATATTGGGTCTAACCCCTTTTGGTAATATATCAACTCGTAACCTATCAGGTCTGATTGCCCCTTATTTGAACAACCAATTCTCAGTCACTTTACCAGGAATTAAACGTTTGAAAACAGAAAAAAAAAATTGAAAATTGAAAATCCTTCCCAGAGACTAATCTCCTTAATATCCTCCTATTGTGAATTTTGATTTAATTACTAGATTAATGTGGACTTCACATGTTCATAATATTCTTCTATTGTAAACTTTGATTTAATCATGGGACTAATGCAGACTTCACATGTTGCTAACATTTTTACAAATGTGTGCAGCTGGGAGCATATGTTACAAAAACTGTTTTACAATGTATATATTCAGTTTTTTCATGCCTCAGAATATTTTTGTGGTAGAAATCAATGCCAGGTTTTGCGGAACCCATGACCAGCACAATCTAAAATAAATTGATAGGCAAGTTAATGAAGTAGCAACATGCAGGATCTTGACCATCCCCCTTGATGGCTTGTATGCTTCCTTTCTTTTGTTTTGTGTAACTAGAGGAAAATGCTTTGGGATCTGGCGTGTAATAAGTCACTTACGATATCCTGCTTGTGCACTCTTAAAGATTCCATGAGTAATCGTAGTAGAGGTTAATTATTACATTTCATTTATAATTTATTTATGCACTGAACCGTTTCCTTTTTTTGACTGGGAGACAATGCTTCATAATTTAATGTGAAATGTAGTTTGAATATGTACTCATGTCCTCTTAAACAATGTCAGGTCAGTGGTTGCATGATGCGTATATCTTGTTATATTTATCATATATTTGGACATCGAACCAGCTTTCATTATGAAAAAGTCAACTCTTGTTCCTCTTGGATTTCAATTAATATCTGCATATTGACGTACCTGTCATGTTGTTCGAAACTTAGAAGGGAATCCTCCTATCGTAGTAGCTTTCCACACCTTTCAGCCCTGCGTCACTTGCTTGTATTGGAAGAGTATGCTGCATTTTTCTGGATGTTTGTAAAAGAAAATGGCTGAGCATAAGCAGATGTCTTTATATACACCCCTCCTGTCAGACCATCTTAGCTGCTGTGAAACTTTCTAATATATTGACATGGCTAAATTGGTTGGTACAGAAGAACATAAATCTCTGCAAGCTGAGTTGACAGAGATAGGGAAAAGCTCAAGATTATCGTTTCGAAGCCACAACTCCAGCTTTAGAAGAAATGTGTCTGTGGGCTCTTCAAGAGATGCCGTCAATGAGGAATTCATCCAAGAATGGGCTAAAATTGAGAGATTACCAACCTATCAAAGGTCAAGGGTCTTTTTGTTTGATGAATATAGTGGTGGAAGCATCACTGATGTCAAAGGAAAACGGATGATTGATGCCTCTATGCTTGAACCTCTGGACCGTCATCTTTTTATTGAGAAGCTCATCAAACAGATTGGGCAAGATAACCTTTGTCTGTTACAGAAACTCAGAAATAGATTAGACAAGTAAGTATTCTGACCATCTGTGTGGAGATGATTAACTTTTATAGTAGCATTGGACCCTGACTTCTCCTTTCTCAATTGTACCGATCATATTCTTGAATTTGGGATGAAAAGAAGAGTAATGCATCCCTCAAGCTGAATGAACTTGACCTGATCCTTTAGCTTAGCATGATAGAGTTTATCTGCCTGCTGCTTCTCACCAATGGCAGAACCATGAGCTTCATCACTTGAGTCTAGACCAACTTAAAAACACTCGGCTACAGGATGACAATCCTTCACTATGTGTATGTGTTATATAAAATATATAACGAGTGTCCACACCCATCATCAAGGTCAGATTGTCCATAATAGCTGACCCCCCCCCCCCAAAAGGGAAATTACCCTTGTTTACAATTTACTTTTGTTCATGACACCCATTCACCACATCTGTTAGTAGTGCTTATATGTGCCAAAATGTCGACATTTTGAAGGACATTTTTGGAATTTTAAAAGCTAACAGAAAATAAACTTAAAGAGGGGGCTTGACTAATTAAAGTGCAATTACATCTCCTTTCAAAGAGGAGGTGGCCCAAACAAAAGTGGCGAATTTGTGAATTATCTACAGATTCTTGTCCGCTTACTCTTAGGGTTCTTTCTTCTTTTGCAGCACAGTGAAATACCAGCAGTCTGATTCCGTAACATACAGATTGCACATTATAGGGATGATCTGACACTGAGAAATATCTTTGAGTTCAACTTATATGATGTAACGCAATATTTCATAATTATACTGTTCAATTCTCCTATGCTTAACAGTTTGTTAGTTTCTTTCTCTCCCATTACATAATGCAGAAGCGTCATGCTTATTTTGCATCTGAGATTAAGCAAAGCTGATACTTTATGGCCTCTCAGTTGAAAGAAAATTCAGGATATGTATTGAGTTGTAAATCAAGAAAGCTGTTTATGGTAGTTTATTTGATTCCACATTCCTTTTTAACCTTTCTGCTCCTTTTTGTATAGGGTTGGTTTAAAATTGCCTGCTGTAGAGGTGAAATATAAAAACCTTTTTGTGGAAGCTGAGTGTAAGGTTGTTGATGGCAAGCCTCTCCCAACTCTCTGGAATTCTCTTAAAAGCAGTACCTCAGTAAGTATATGAAGTGTTGTAGATGCAACACTAATGCTTATCTTGTGGATGTTTTTGCTCCTATTCGTTAATATTTTTATGATGATCTTTTATTCATCGTTGGGGTTTTGATTCCGTTGGCCGCTAATACTACAGGTCATTTCCAAGTTAATGGGATCTCAACCACAAGAAGCAAAACTAGCCATCTTAAGGGATGTCAGTGGCATAATCAAACCTGGGAGGTTAGTTGAAAAGCGATCTTACTATTGGTTTTCCTGCCTCTGTGAAATGCTGCTATACCGTGGGGGGGGGGGACACTTACTGTTGTTGAAGCTTCCTTGTGGCCTATAATCTAGCATCTTCTTCCACCATTGGATCATTATCAGGCCATATGATGAGATATATACATATATTCATAGAGATGTATAAATATTCATGTTGCCGTCTGTTGCTCTCTCTTATTGTTAAAATCGGTATCACTTTGGAACAAATGAAAATAGATGCATAGGACAGCATCAGTCCATGCCTAAGGTATGAAAAACTTCAGAGCTCTGGAAGTTTCTAAATTTGTAATTGTGAGTGAGAAGGTCTTTTCTACTGATGTGGTAGCTGAAAGTCTGTCATGATCTGTTTTTCCGGACATTTAGCAGAATGCAGGCTTCTCTGATGCCAGGGTATTAATTTTGGTATTCCTTTGTTGCCCAATGAGTAAGTCATCAATAAAATTTTGGTGTTTCTCAATCCATGGAATCTGAAGATTTTCAGTATTTCTAAATGGTTGAAATCCGAAGGTTGTTCAGTGTTAATGACATATAAATACCCTTTCTCTTGCAGGTAGGTCTTCTAAAGAAGTGTATTTATATAGTTGCTTTTCACTCTTGCAGGATGACTCTGCTGCTTGGTCCTCCAGGATGTGGAAAGACATCCCTTTTGTTGGCGCTTTCTGGAAATCTGGACAAATCTCTGAAGGTTTTTACTGTTATTGAGCTTTATTGTTTTGTAACAGTATTGTTGCTCTGGCTGCCTGTAATGCTAATGTCTATTCATTTTCTCATTGATGTTTTAAAACCTTCCCAGAACTTCTTTTTTAAAAGATATTTTTCTTTTAAAAGTAGTCCCTCTGCTTGTCAGGGGTAGTGCAGTAATGATGCCTGCCTTTGTGTCTCCCCAGACACTGCAGGGGGATTCACCTTGTGTTGTTGCTGTTGTGGAGTTATCTTATTCGCATGTAGACTTGCATATTGCCCTAGTTGGACTTCTTCGTTGATATTCCAGCGGATTTTGGTTTTGATATACATAATTACTCAAGTTAGTTACTAAGTATATAAGCCTTCACCTTATTGCGCTGCAAAAATGCAGGCCTCTGCTTTTGAATTAAAGATATCGTAAAGTGCTTAAAAGAGGGATCATTATGCTTTATCTAGCACTTGATTAGATTGTATCTTATAGAGTCATTCAATTCAAAATTCCTACATCTTCTCTTTCTTATGAATTGCAGATTCAAGGAGATATTGAATACAACGGTTATAAACTGAAAGAATTCATCCCACAGAAAACTTCTGCTTATATAAGCCAGCAAGACCTGCACATTCCTGAGATGACTGTGAGGGAGACAATTGATTTCTCAGCTCGCTGCCAGGGTGTTGGAAGCCGGGCAGGTATTTTTTGTACACTGCTTTTTGGTGATTCATTACTGAAAGTTTTGTCATGGTTGGTTAGTTATGCAAGCATCTTACCCCTGTAGAGACGATGATCGAGGTCTGTAGAAGGGAGAAGCAGGAAGGAATTATTCCAGATCCCGATATAGATGCATACATGAAGGTATTCTAATTGAAGGTTCTATATCTCACTTCTGGATTTCCACGTTCTGCACTTAAGTCTTTGATTATATACTAAATTGACCCCATGCTGGTCAAAAGTGGGTGATATATCTGTGCCATGTGGGTCGAACTGCATAGTTTTGATGCCTCCCATCTTTGGTTAAACTTGATGAAGATGCTTGATGGAATACTTCTCAGCAGATTATGACTCTCTGACTGCTATGTAACTTGGAGTGATCTGTTCCTGAAGTGATCTGTGGGAGACCAAATGAGAAGTGCCTTGCTAAATTTAGATGTTCTCCTATATATATCTTATTAAGCTAAATTTAGTTGTGTCGCGATGAGAATGTGCTAGACTTCCTCTCTCTCTAGGAGAGCAACCCCTTATGCTACTATTGAGCTGAAAAATGTTGTTACAGAAGAATGCATTGCCCTTCATTGGGTAATACATAGGACAAAATGTAATCTGTCACTGCCTTTTTTATTATGCATCTTCCCTTGTCCTTGACTCTTTGGGCTTCCGTAACAGAATTAACCTTAGAGCTTTTTGCAGTGTAAAGGATAACATTTTGACGATTCATTGAATTGACGATGATGAGAATTCTGTGGAGGATATCATTTTCCACTCAAGCTGCTTATCCTCCAAAAGTTTCTGCTCAGAATTCTGTAGTGAACAATGAAATTGGACACAAGAAAACAAATCATCATTTAAAAAAAAAAAAGAAGAAGAAGAAAATCTTATAGCTTGAGTGGGGGTGCTCTGTGGATTTTTTTTAATGCTAAGCTTCTTTTTTTGCTTGTCAAGTGGTGCATGAAAATGCTTCTTAAGGCCCTGCCACTGAATATTGTCAATACCATTTTGATACAAAGGGTTTGGATGGTGGACTCATATAAACCATATTTACCATTGTTTCCAACCTGACATTTGACCACAGGAAAAGAAAACTGACAAGAATTGGTGTAACTGGTGGAGAGAGTAGAGGAGAGGATGCTGTATGAGGGCTATGATGATTTATTAATCTCCCTTCTTCCATGTCTCTGAAGTGGAATCCATCTTGTTTTTCCTGTATGCTTCCAAATTATGTGAGTGGGGATTAAAATATGCCATACATGTTTGTTTTTGAGATTTTGTTAAAAGAATTGTGAACTTTTAGATAAACAGTCTAATGATCTAATCATGTAATTGATCACCAGTTCATCATAGTAAATTTTCTGGTTCTTCAATAAGCATGATGCAATTAGTAAGTGTTCTGTGATTGTCATCACTGATACTAATGCTTTGGGGTAACAGGCGATTTCCTTGGGAGGATTAAAGAGCTCCCTGCAGACAGATTACATTCTAAAAGTAACTCTCTGACCAAATCTACCTCGTATTTGATTTCTGTGGTTTACCTGTGGACAACTAGTTTGGCCGCTAATCATTTCTTGACGATTCACTTTTTGGCAGATTCTTGGACTTGACATCTGCGCTGACATTATTGTGGGAGATGCCATGAGGAGAGGCGTTTCAGGTGGTCAAAAGAAAAGATTGACCACAGGTATCCCAAAAACCTACGACTAAATCATCAACCTTTGAACTTCAAATTACATCTACATGTTGAAGAATCATAACTTCAATGTAAATTCACAGGTGAGATGATCGTTGGCCCAACAAAAGCACTGTTCATGGATGAGATAACCAATGGATTGGACAGTTCCACTGCGTTTCAGATTGTTTCATGCATTCAACAGCTGGTGCATATAACTAATGCTACTGCACTGATCGCACTTCTTCAGCCCGCGCCAGAGACGTTTGATCTGTTTGATGATGTAATCTTGATGGCAGAGGGAAAGATAGTGTATCATGGACCACGTGATTGCGTTCTGCAATTTTTCGAAGACTGTGGTTTCAGGTGTCCATCGAGGAAGGGAGTGGCTGACTTTCTGCAGGAGGTAATGCTTCAAGTCTTATATCTAATAGTTCAAATTTATCATCAGGAAGTAATGAGCATTTACCAGCTGCAAATTCAAACGTTCTTTGCTATTTTTAACAGGTTATTTCAAGAAAGGACCAGCAACAGTACTGGTTTTGTGAGGACCCTTACAGCTATGTCTCCGCAGATCTGTTCCATGATAAATTGAGGACATCTTCGATTGGGGTGGTTCTACATGAAGAGGTTTCGCGTCCACATGCTAAGACACAGGGTGATGAGGATGCCATCTGCTTCTCCAAGTTTTCTCTTCCAAAGTGGAAGCTTTTTAAAGCCTGTTTGTCAAGAGAGTTCCTTCTTATGAAGAGGAACTCTTTTGTATATGTGTTCAAGCTCTCCCAGGTTATTTCTGGCGCTGTTGTTAATCTTCTTTTTCCTTTTTTAACTAGTTATTTTCATACTGCATGAACTATTTGTCTGACTTTGACATGCCTGTGTTAGAATCTGACACTTCAAATTAGTGACAATGACCACCAAAACGCAAAGTGTAACTTTTAGATAGATGTTATTATGCTAGCCGGATTTGGATAGCCAAGACCATCTAACAGAATGCTTTTGTACTTGTAGAGCTTGACGTAATTACACTCTAACCATATTTTTAAAAAAACATTTCCACTGCAGTTGGTTGTTGTGTCTCTGATAGCTATGACGGTATTTTTGCGGACTCGGATGCGCATTGACATTCTTCATGCAAATTACTATTTGGGCGCTCTGTTCTATGGTCTCATTATCCTTCTTGTTGATGGATTTCCAGAAGTGCCAATGACTATCATGAGACTTCCTGTCTTCTTCAAACAGAGAGATCTCTGTTTCTATCCCGCTTGGGCCTATGCAATCCCAGCCACTATTCTGAAGGTACCTCTGTCCATTTTGGCTGCCTTTTTGTGGACAGTGCTTACCTACTATACCATTGGATACACTCCGGAGGCTGGAAGGTGAGTTTTGCAAGAGTCCGAAGTGCTGACTACTTATTGAATTTTAAATAGTCAATGTCCTTGTGTTGAACAACATGAACTTTTTTTTGTGTTTTTTGGTGGGGTTTATAGAGTTGTATACTTGTATCTTCTTAGATTGGATCAGAGTGCTGTCTTCCAATGTGCTGTTGTATTTATGCCTGTCCCATTTAGGTGGGAGATATTCTTCTATGATTGACAGATGTCTTCTGGAACATGAGGATTTTCTTGCTCCATAATTTTTTTGGGACTGTGCATACTGTTCCTGAGATATGATAGCGGTTCTGTCTTTGATTCTTAGTGCTTCAGTCTTGTGTCTTCATTCCATAGAGTAAGAATCAAAGACGATGTCCATAATCCTCTGCTGCATTTTTTAGGTTCTTTCGCCAACTTGTTCTGCTCTCTGGTGTGCACTTCTCATCAATATCCTTGTTCCGGTTCTTCGCAGCTTTCTTCCAAACAATGGTTACTGCTACTTTTGCCTCTGTTATCCTTATCATGTTTGTTTTCATATTCAGCGGATTCATAATCCCAAGACGTAAGACTATCAATTAAGTTTCAGATAATGAGTTGTTTTGATCATGTGACATTTATCTGATACTATTTTTCCTCCAGCTTCTATGCCAGGTTGGCTGAAATGGGGATTCTGGGTTGCACCTCTCACATACGGGGAGATAGGTCTTGCTGTTAATGAATTTCTCGCTCCAAGATGGGAGAAGGTACAATACTGTAAGAAATGTCAATGATGATGCGTCCTTTAAAGTAAAGAGTTGATCCACTAGTAAAACATCAGAAATAACCCTCTAAGTCAAATTATTAGAGGATATATTTTTTTTAAAAAAAATAATGTAAAGATCATTCTAGACATTCTTGAATCATTTGACAAGTGTTCTGTTGCCATTTAGTATTGATGTAAGATGGCTACTCCGCCCTGGGTAAAAACAAGTTAGCCATGTGCTCATGCTCCTCCTGTTTCTAATGACTACATGAACTGTTTTTCTCTAACTTACAGTACAGTCTTCTTTAAGTCGATGTCTCCATTAAGCTGAGTCTGTTGGGTATACATTACTTTTCCCCCAGTGGACTTCCCCGTCAGACATCAGTCTGGCAACTTCTGAAAGATTGCTATTGTTTTGTTTACTGAAAGTATTTTCTGTCATATCATATTTATTGTTTGCTGGTTTCCATTCTTGTAGATTTCAACCTCAAATGCGACACTTGGGCAAGAAATCCTTCAATCCCGTGGGCTGCAGTTTGATGGTTACTATTACTGGATTTCAGTTGGGGCTTTGTTTGGGTTTTCTTTACTCGCAAATGTTGGGTATACTTTAGCCTTGAGTTTGTTGAAGGGTGAGAGCACCATTCAGTCCTTTTCTTTTCTTCTTCCTTTTTTTCCCTAAACAAATGGTAAATGTGTCATAGTGTTATTGAATTTGTAGTTCCTCCTTTATATTTGCAGCTCCAGGAACTTCGGCTGCAATAATCTCACGAGAAAAGCTATCGCAACTACAAGGACTGCGAGATCCAGGAGAAGATGCAAACAGCACCACTAGTTCAAAGAGTTCTGGCCCCAGAAACGATGCAGTGCCCATTAAAGGCATGAAAAATTTGTTCTTGATTTTCCTATGCTCTTTCAAATAGTAGAGTTTAGTGAACTCTCTTTACTCGTGGCAATTCTTTCGTGGTCATATTCATCTATTCATTACCTAACAACAATTGTTAATCATGGCAGGCAATATGGTTTTGCCTTTCCAACCACTTACAATGACCTTTCACAGTATGCGATACTACATTGATACTCCTCTGGTAATCTGCAAACCAATTTTCTAGGAGTTAGATGCCTTAAATAAGTTCAGTATTTGAACAAGTTCTTTTAATTCTTCTGTGGTCTCAGGAAATGAGAGAGCGGGGTTTTTCTGAGAAGAAACTCCAACTTCTCGATGGTGTCACTGGTGCTTTTAGGCCCGGTGTTCTTACAGCATTGATGGGCGTCAGCGGAGCGGGAAAGACAACTCTTCTAGATGTTCTAGCTGGAAGGAAAACGAGTGGCACTACTGAAGGTGAAATTCGGATTGGGGGCTATCCAAAGGTTCAGGATACATTTGCTCGGATATCTGGATATTGTGAGCAAACAGACATACATTCTCCACAAATTACTGTTGAGGAATCTTTGATTTTTTCTGCTTGGCTTCGGTTTCCTGATGATGTTGATTCCAAGACCAAAACTGTACGTCTGTAACTCTGTATTAATGGGGAAGAAAGTTAAAATTCTTATTCCACTTATTTTCTTGGATAGTTTTACAGAATCAGTTTCACAATGTGTGCACAGGAATTTATCAATGAAGTCTTGCAAATTATCGAGCTTGATGAAGTCAAAGACTCCTTGGTTGGGACACCTGGTGTTGGTGGTCTGTCCACTGAGCAACGCAAGCGGCTCACTATAGCAGTGGAGCTTGTCGCCAATCCATCAATTATATTTATGGATGAACCTACTACAGGTCTGGATGCAAGAGCAGCTGCCATTGTTATGCGAGCAGTAAAGAATGTGGTTGTTACTGGTAGAACTGTCGTTTGCACCATCCACCAGCCAAGTATTGACATATTTGAAGCATTTGATGAGGTAAGAAACCCCCCTTCTTTTGACAGAAAATTTTAATGTCAAAGCTAAGGCAAGGATCATGCACTGTAACTGGTAAACTACTGATCAAGAAAATAGATCTAGGGCCCAACCAGGCAAAATGCTCATGAAGCAAGATGATAAAAAAGAAGGAATGATCCAGTAATGAAGCTCCCAAATATTGTTTACCTGTAGGTCAGCGATTGCCTGAGTTAGGCCATCACTTGTCTCAGTTTCTGAGGCATTAGGAACCCACATATTTAGGTTGGAACGCGACAAACTGGTTTTAGTTATGATTGACATAGATTGACAAAATATGTGCTGTTCCTGTGGCAGTTATTTTCTGTAAGAGCCTGTAAGCCACTGAAGTCTGTCTAATGTTGCCTTGCTGAATGAGTTTGTTATCAACAAGTATTGATGGCTTGTGTATGATGTGAGCATTAGATTCTCTGTTCTTATTGATGACCTTGTATGCCTCGTCTTGTGAGTTTTTCTTTGCTATTTATCTATGTTCATCTTAAAAGCTGCATTGTGATGTCATTTGAATATAAGAGAACAGTAATTGAATTGCTTGAATTTCTAAAAATCAGTTTCTCAATGAAGTCAGATTTTTCTTCTGAAATAAGAGTACTGCAATTTTTACGTCCTGTCTTTTTCTTCAATGTTTCCAAGTTGTGGTTTTTTTGTGGACTCTGACAAGAGGTGTGTGTCTTTCTACTGCAGTTGATTTTTTTGAAATCTGGTGGACGAGTAATCTATTCTGGACTGCTGGGCCAGCATTCAAGCCAGGTTATTGAATATTTTCAGGTCAGATTATTTTCATCCCTTTCTTGTTCGGGTTCTCTAGCTGAATTTAGTGGTTGCTGCTGCCTGCTATCTTGTCCTGAAATCTTTCTGCGACAATTTCTGTTCTTTATTGAATTTCTTGACAGAGGATACCTGGGGTACCCAAGATCCGAGATAATTACAATCCAGCAACATGGATGTTAGAGGTCACTTCAGCGTCAGCTGAGATTGAGCTTGGCATTGACTTTGCAGAATTTTACCGTAATTCTGTTGCATATCAGTAAGTGTTGTACTCTTATTCACTGCCAGGATTATGATATGCAAATAGTGAAAGCCGCTATAGTTTCAGAATTCATTTTTGTCTGCTTACACTCTTCAGATGAAGGTGATGCCTAAATGATTCATCTTATTAGCTCCTCATCATAATTGGGGGGGGGGGGGGGGGGATAAAAAAATAAAAAACCCATTAAAAAAATTTTTTTTAAAAAAAAAAAAAAAATAAATTTATTTTAATTAATTTAAAAAAAATTTATTTTTAAATTGGGTTAAATTTTTTTTTAAAAAAATATAAAAGACCCCAAGTATCCCCCCCCCCCCCCCAAAATCAACCGAAAAATATTGATCACGGTCAAATGTCTGAACTAGTGTCCAATATGGTATATAAAACCTTGTAACTTCGAAACTTTAGGCTCATTTCATTCCTAGTTTTCAGTCAATGGATTGGTTGACTTGCTAGTTCTTGTAGGCAATAGCAATACCAAACTGTACTGTGGTTTAATGTTCGCAAACTACGTCGTTGTAGTCCATGATCGCTTCATATGATAGAGTTCTCCTATATTTTCAACCTGAACATATAGGATTCTGTTATAATTTGGACTAGAAAATCTCCTAGACATATGTCCATCAGTTGTGTTTTAATATTTATCTTATGTCTTTCAACTTTTGTTTTTTGTGTTTAACTGCCCTTTTGCGTTCTGATTCCTTGTTTTGAAGTCATTTGTGCATGGAGTTGCATTTCACTCTTGCTTGAGATTGGGTTATTAAGATCAGGGCTTTTGGGAAATTACACGTAGCTACGCTTCCTTTTTGGGAAGTAGTAGAAACAGATATAATGATTTCCCCTTTCATCATGTTGGGTTCAGGACAAATGAAGAACTAGTACGGCAGCTAAGTACTCCCTCTCCTGGTTCAAAGGACCTTCATTTTGACAGGCGCTTTTCAAGATCTGTTTGGGATCAATACAAGGCTTGTCTATGGAAACAACACTTGTCTTACTGGAGAAGCCCTTCGTACAATTTGGTCCGCCTCATCTTTGCCACTCTAGCATCTCTTATTTTCGGATTGTTGTTTTGGAAGCAGGGGAAGAGCATGTAAGTTTGGCTATTTTCTGGTTATCCCTATATTTATGTCTTTCTTCAAGTAGTCAATCTAAGGATTTGGACTTCCTTTTCTTTTTTTCCTCAGGATTTCTTTCTTTTTGGTTAAGCGTACTGCCTGCATTACCAATATTTTTAAAAAAAAATACATGGACATTTATTAGATGTCCGACATGCTGCTGTTTACCCATCAGTTAGGACTGTTAGGTGCAGTTCAATTTTTGTGGCCTGTTTCTCTAAGTTTCTCTACGTGGTACTGGGCATCTGCTGCCCCTATATAATTATCTTTGATATTGCTGATGTTTGAGTTGCTTCCTGCAGCATGTGATTACATTTTCTGCAAATATGTTCTTCATATTCTGAACAAGTTGCTCATACATTGTCCCATTTGATTCTTTTGTTCCTGAAAATGGCAGTGAAAATCAGCAGAGTTTGTTCACAATATTTGGTTCCATGTTTTCTGGAGTGATCTTCTTGGGAATAAACAATTGCTCTAACGTGCTTCCATACGTAGCAACAGAAAGGACTGTTGTTTATCGGGAAAGATTTGCAGGAATGTACTCTTCATGGGCTTATTCTTTTGCACAGGTATACTGTTATTTTGAATTGGTTAGCCTATTGCAGCTTTTCTTGAAGTCAAAATATATATCTAAACTAAACCTGAAGTTCAGTAAGAGCGAAGGGGTACATTTTTACACGCAAATGATTTTACCTCCTCATCCCAAATTATTTCTCTCTCGATCTGTGGGGAGGCACTAATACTTTAATTCATTTATTTATCTAAAGGCATCATTCTCCTGCATTTTCCCCTTGCCTTCTTTGACATCCAACCCAAACCATTACGATCACATCCCACCAGGTAGGTGTTGCTGAGGAATTAGATAAGCCGTCATGACTGTTGAAGATCTTGCAAAGACATTTTCATTGACCCTAGATTTAGAAAGTTGTCACTGCGGTAGTGAAGAAGAAATAATGTGGTTTTGGTGAGGCATTATGTTTTATGATGCTATAATCCAAAGCTGGAAAAATATTGCCCTCAAGTGACATCTCTGCCGTTACAAGAGTGGATATCACACTAATCTTGTTTTGGTGACCTTCGTTTTTTTTTCCTGCTTCAATGTCTTCTTTGCATATGGCATTCCTTTATTTTTTGATCCACTGATTAGCTACTTATCATGCAGGTCTCTGTTGAGCTTCCCTATCTTTTTTCTGTGGCTCTGATATTCACAGTCATCACATACCCAATGATTGGCTACTACTCTTCAGCCTACAAGGTTTTCTGGTACTTCTATGCCATGTTCTGTACTTTGCTGTACTTCAACTACATGGGTATGATGCTTGTGGCTTTGACACCAAACTACCAACTGGCCTCCATTATATCCTCAGCCTTCTACTCAATGTTTAATCTGTTTTCTGGGTTTCTGATTCCTCAACCGGTAAGCTCCTCCTTTCAAATGTTGCTTTAATGTGCATGCGTAACATTTTTGGCCCCTCATTAAAAAAACTCTTTATCAAAGAAAAGAAGAAATCCGTTTGTGACCCGTTGAGTTCCTTCGCTTTCTTATTTTTATTTAACAAACACCCCCCCCCCAAAAAAAATCTCCTGTATTTATTTGTATCTTGCCATGATCCCATGATCAACAATTGTGATATTTCCATTGCGTCGAAAACAGATGCCTGGTCTTACCAAAACTAGCTTGGTTTTGATGTTGACATTTTGGTATGGAGCTTTAACTTCAGTGTCTAGTATCTAAGTCTTTACTTATAGGGTGGTAAACTCAGCATTTTTCACGTTCCATTTCAAAGAGAACCTGAATATCACGTCTCAAATCACATTTGTTCTGATGTAACAGATGAAATGCTTAGCTTATTTTTCAGTCTCATCCCATGTCAATGGAGAATGACTTTGTTCATTTCGTCTTACTCGAAAATTTTTCATTGTCAAATTTGCTGTGAATTCCTTAAGCTTGGGCCAGAGATAAATCTGATTCAAAATTGTTTTTATTGAGGTCGTAAGTCAGACAAAATGAACAGAGCCAACATGGAGGAAAACTGTCCTTGTAGATTAGAATCTATTCTGAATCTGAATCTGAATCTATGCCTCGAAGAGTCCGGTCGAACCAGGGCGTGGCACACCCTTGTCGCAATGCAGCAGCTTTACTCTAGAATTACAAGATCGTTTCCTTGGATCGCGAGAGCTTTTTTCTGAACAGATTTTACCATTCTTTGTAATTAGTTATTGAATGGAGAGACCTAATGGTATATAACTTTGTTCTTGCAGCATATTCCAAAGTGGTGGTTGTGGCTATATTACATATGCCCAACATCTTGGACCCTAAATGGTCTGCTCTCGTCCCAATATGGAGATATACAGCAACCAATCACTGTGTTTGAAAAAACTACGAAGGTTGCTTCTTTTGTGGAAGATTACTTTGGATTTCATCACAATCAGTTGGGCATCGTTGCTGTTGTCTTGATTCTGTTTCCCCTGATGTTTGCATCGTTGTTTGCGTATTTCATTGGAAAACTCAACTTCCAGAGGAGATGATTGAGAGCTGTACAACGTTGTAATTCGATAATGGTCACTCGACGTTTTGGTTAGGTAAACATTGATGCAATTTAGTCATCATTTGTTGGGAACTATGTTAATGAAATGTGAAAAATATTGGTGGCGTATATCAAGTGTTATCTTCTGCCAGCGATGGTAGCCCTTGTCTACAAAGATTATAGCCTAAATCTTTTAATATTTCCCCATAATATTAAGGTTACTTGAGCCTGGTTTTAAAATTTATCTCAGATCTTCAGTTGTCAGAATAAGTTTTTGGTTGAATTGATTTCTGGAACTAACATCTTAAATTAGTGGGGTCACTACGAGGGAAGTGTACATGCCATGCATGCTTTGACTGTAAAAAAACGTGTGCTTCCATTATTGAGTCTAAAGTTCTGTTGCCTTTCGTTTCAACTAACTGAAATTGATAGAAAAAATACTTTATACCTGGTTTTCTTTTTAAAAAAACAAGAATATCGCTATAGATAATCGGTGCATCTCTTTAATAGACGAAAAATATAAGATTGGAGTGCAACGGAAAAATATAGAGGCAACTACTAATGTTAGGATTGTTGATACACCAAGCTGTTGTGAAAGATAGTACAAATGATATGCATGGTGTGTAGGCGTGCAGCTTAGCTTTTTAAGCTAAGCAAGGCCCTTATGTACCCCATTGATAGGGTAATAAGTCTTGTGTGAGATCATCTCACGTAAGTCATGAACAGATGCTTTTAGGATGATTATTAATAATTAATTGGGATAACTGATAGTTTACTTAGGGATGACTGTTATTATAGTCACACCTAAATGAACTATTAGTCATCCCTAAATTTAAAAGTCACTCCAAAATATACTGCTAGTCACCACAAAACATCAAAAAAATCACCCCTAAAAGAATTCGTCTTACGATAACACTTATGTGAGATGATCTCACCTAAGAATTTGTGTTGATAAGCCAATACAATTTTTAAAGAACTAGGAGGTGAAGAAAACACACCATCAATTAGGCCCTCAAAATTAAGACGAGTAATTTAGATTCATGTAAATTGTCCATAGATTTGAATTCAAAATCAAGAGAAGTTATTGTATCAAAAATTCAAAATTAAGCATTAGTATTATAAGTAAGCTAGTAATGTATTCCCACGAAACAATAACAAAATTTGACTGTGTATGATATCATGTAATGTAATAAGTCATGAACACAATTTTGTGTCACAAATGTGTACATTATGTATTATAAATTGTGATCCTGCTTGTTTTAGGTCATACAATATGCGCCCCCCCCCCCCCCCCAAAAAAAAAACAGAAATAAAAAAACAAGAGACACCCATGGATATGGATAATTGACTAATAAGCTTAAACTTAGTTACGTACAAGCACAAAAATGCTCTTCTTTTTTTTTTTTTATCATTTGTCAGGTAATAATCTCAAGAGGTAAAAATACCATGACAAAAATACAATAACTTCGCTTATACAAAAGGAAACAAAAAAACTGTTAAACTCTAGCAAAAATAGCACCGCCAGATTCCTAGTTCTCAACTAGCTTAAATACGGCTGGCAAAAATCTGTCCGATCCAATTATCCGAATTTGTCCGACTCGAAAAAAAACCGGGTACGGTCACAAAATTTATGTCCGAATTCAAAATTCGGACAACCGGTCATGTCCGAATTTAAATCCGGGTTGGGTTTGGGTTTGGACATTCGGATTCGGATTGTCCGAATTTTTGAACCATTTCGGGTTCGGACAAATTCGGACAACCGGATTCGGACATCGACAACTATGTTTTTATGTAATTTTAGTCCAAATTCTTTAGAAAATTTAATAAAAACAAATTCAGACAACCGGGTTCGGACATTAAAAATCGGGTTCGGGTTCGGTCACACAAAATTTCGGTCAGAATTTTCTAAAATTATATCACAAATTCGGACATTTGGACACCTAGGTCCGGACATTGGACATCCAGGTTCAGACATCGGACATTTGGGTCCGGGTCCAGATCTGGTCAAAGTGTCCGATTTACAATACGAACAGAGTCCGAGTATGAAATTTTTATCTGAATGTCCGATTTGTCCAAACCCGAATTAACCCGGACACGAATTTTTGCCACCCATAAGCTTAAAGTAGCAGGAAAATGCTTTAGACCCCAAATCTGAACTAGAGATGGCAATGAAGAACCCCACCTAGATTCATCATATTCAACTCAAATTAAAAAGTGTAGGTCCAGTTAAATGAGACTCAATGGATTTTAAGCGGATCTAAGGTTGGGTTTGAAATTTTCAGATCTAGATCAGACCTAAGACCCATTAATTTTTTTTAAAAAAAAAGCTACAAAGGCACTTGACTCAAGCAACTATATACCTATAAACCCTAAAACCACTTTGCTTGTTGCCGGTCGTAGGACTATTTTGGTATGTTCGTCTACATTTTAATAGATGTTATCTTTGTGGTTTGTATTAAAATATTATTTTTGATGTGTAAGACGTAAGTCACAACACTTTGCTATTATATGTTGCTGAAATATTTTATTATTAAATATCATGTCTTCTAAATTCAATTATTTGTCTTTATAATATGGTAATTTATGTTGGAATGTAGAAAAAAATAATTTTTAATATGAAAAAATAATTTTTAATGTGAAAAACAGCTAGGACACATAGACCCTTCAGACCCACAGTGTTTGGGTCTATGTTCCATCTTTCCATATCGTTGAATTTGGGGCGGATCTGGATTTAGGTTTTAAAAAATTAAATGAATCAATGCAGATCCGACTCATTGTTATCCCTAACCTGAACATTCATCATGAATATATATGTTGTAATTACAAATATACATTATAGTTATAATTCCACAATAAATACAAGGTCATGAATATATGTCAACTGCGAAAATTATGTCAACGGTGAATTTTATACTACATGATGTCAACCCAAAACTCATACTCTTTTGTAGTATTCATCGTGGTTAATTGTTACGAATCTATCTCATGCTCATGTCAATGCTTTAAATTTATATTCACAAGTCACAACCCAAATTAGCATCATCTTATATGGATTGTAGGCGGGAAGCAGTTGAATCATAAAAAGGCCTCATCACAAAAAGTGAATCTGTACATCATCTCGTAAGAATCTTGGTTACCATGTACATCAAACCAGGATGATTGCGAAAGATCAAACTAGTACTCCTGACATCAATTCTAGTATTATAAGCATGACTGTTAGCTGACACAAATACAAAACCACAACAAACACAACGGACAGTTGGACCTCCGAGGACTGCAGTCCAAAGGTTAGATGAGATTTTCCACCTGCTGCGGTGAAAAAAAGGCCCTACCCTAGTCCTATGACGTTCATAATGCACCTTACCTCACCTAAAAAAGAAAGGCTTGAAAAGCAATTTCGGTCAAAATCTCAAAAAAACAAAAAAAATCAAAATATGAAGCTAACCAATATGACATTGCTTATCAAATAACAGAAAACTACATGGTTGCTGCTCAGCAGCTGTGTCCCCTATCAAGCATATATAAAGCAGCAACCTCTTTCCTCCTAATTAAACGCTGCAACTTGGTGACACAAAAATTTCCAACACTAATTTCTCCCAGGAAGTAAACCAATCAACTCAGAAACCAAAAACACAAAGAAACACCCCAATAATAGAAAGGGGAAAAGGAAAATCACAGTAACACATAAGACTGATGCATAGTGTATACATTGTTTTTGGTTAGAGAGCAGCTGTAGCAGTAGAAGAGACCAGGCAGTTGACTTATTGATCAAATAAATTTTAAATCAATGTAAATCATGGATTTTTTCAATCCTTTCCTCTCACGGTTGGTCTTCGGGCTTCTCCAATTTGAGGGACTTCACCACCTCCCATGCGAAGTCTGAGTCATCCCTGCCAAAGTGACCATATGCAGCAGTCTTCAGGTACCGGTTGCCGCCCCTCTTGAGGTCAAGGTTAATGGCAATCATTCCAGGCCTGAAATCGAAGTTCTCCTTCACAATGTTGAGAATCTCCTTGTCGGGGATCTTTCCAGTTCCGTAAGTGTCGACGAACACTGACAAGGGTTCAGGGACACCGATAGCATAAGATATCTGAACAATGCACCTGCGAGCAAGGCCATCGGCAACAATGCTCTTGGCAGCTTGCCTAGCAATGTAAGCACCACTTCTGTCGACCTTGGTTGGGTCCTTTCCAGAGAAGGCACCGCCTCCATGGGCTCCCCAACCACCATAGGTATCAATGATGATCTTACGGCCAGTAAGACCAGCATCTCCATGAGGTCCACCAATCACAAACCGGCCAGATGGGTTGAGGTGGAAGATGGTCTTCTCATCAAGGTACTTCTCGGGGATGACAGCCTTGATCACATGCTCCTTCAAATCAGCAGCAATCTCATCATTGGTGACAGTCTCATCATGCTGAGTTGAAATAAGAACAGTGTGAACACGGATAGGGACCATCGCACCATTGTCATTGTAGTACTCAACGGTCACTTGGGTCTTGCCATCTGGTCTCAACCATGGGCAGGTGCCATTCTTGCGGACTTCAGTGAGGCGGGCACCAAGCTTGGTGGCAAGGACATGGCTAAGGGGCATCAACTCAGGAGTCTCATCAGTGGCATAGCCGAACATGTGACCCTGATCACCAGCACCGATTTCCTCTGGACGCTTGGTGAGGTTACCATGTACACCCTGAGCAATGTCAGGGCTCTGCTGCTCAATGTTCACCAAGACCTTGCAATTATCAGCATCAAGACCCACTTCAGCAGATGTAAATCCAATCCGACGGCAAGTGTCACGGACAATCTTTTCGTAGTCTACATTAGCCTTAGTGGTGATCTCACCGAAGACCATGACCAAGTTGGTCTTGGCACAGGTCTCACAAGCCACCTTGCTCTCGGGGTCTTGCTCAAGGCAAGCATCAAGTACCGCATCAGAGATCTGATCACAGAGCTTGTCAGGGTGCCCCTCGTTGACAGATTCAGAAGTGAATAGGAAGGTGTCCATTTTGTGCAAGCTGCATAGGCAAAAGCCAACAAGTGGGCACATAAATCAGAATCAAACAGCAAAACGCAAGACATGAAATGGAATCCCTCCAAATTGGACAAAGGAAAAATCCACCTACACTGAATAATTCAGTGGGGAAGGACAACAAAAGATACGGTGAATAAACGTTCGAAAATAAAATTCTTTAAAAGAAAAAGTTTTATTCCTCCATTCAGACACTCATAGAATCTGACCCATTTGACATAAAGATTTTAAACTTATTCCAAGCTTAGACAGCTGCCCACATTTTATTTTGAAAGGGAATAAAACCGCATCTTTCCCCAAAAGCCTCCCAAAACCCAGACAAACAGAATCAATGTATACGGAAACTTTCACAAGATTCGGGGAGTTCATTATTCTGTAATTTTGCTAGTTCCTCCCCTCTTTTTTTTCTTCTTTTTTGGTTTGTATGGAAGAAATTAATAATTGAACCAAACTAAAAAAAACAAAGCAAGAATCAGAAGCAATATTCAATGAACAGACTGAAAAAGTGCGAAGAATTAAAGCAAACAGACTACCAAAAAAGAAACCTAAGCAAAACCCTTGCCCCAAGAACCAATTTCCCAGGAAAAAAAAAAAAAAAAAACCTATCAACTTCAATGTCCACCGACAGATCTCTACAACATGAAGCAAAAACACAACCAAACTAAAAAGATCCAGCAGAAATACAATTCAACAGAGCAATTCAACACCTCGCTAAACAACCCGAGATCTAGCAAAGATTATCAACAACCAAACAACGTCACCGAATGTGCTCAAATCTTCATCTATTTTTTACCCAAACACTTAAAATCAAAGCAAAGACAGTTGAATAATGATCAAGAAATCGAGAAATGAAGAATCCAGCAGAAGTAATTTACCTGGAGAGCACAACCACCCCGAAGGAGCAGAGGGCAGAGGAAGTGATGAAAGGAGTTGAAGAGAGTGAAAACGGTCCGAGTGTTGGTGAGTTTGTAAGGCGTGTTCTAGGTGCACATTGTGGACCCATATTTATAGAGGTCGGCTCCTTGAAAAAATTAGAATAAGTTAAAGAATCATTTTAATTTCCTTTTTTCGGGAGGGGCTTTTTCGGGGGAGGGATTTAGTGAGGGCCTAGGTGAGAGAATGTCCGCGTTCGACTCACTGGCGTCGGTGAGTGACAGCGACCGATTTTTACTACAGGCCCGGCCCGGTGGCCAAAATGACGGAAGTACCCTTGGTTCTGGAGTTTGGCAACACCTACTGTTACGGATGTCAGTAGGGATTCCTACCCTTAGGGATGTCATCCCCGCCTCATTGGAACCCGGCCCGTATTGGGAACAAATTCTCATCCCAATTGGGATGGGGACAGAAAAAAATCTCTAAATAAGAATTAGAATGGAAATGGAGCAAAAATTTACCCCATTTCTGTCAGCGCTACCTCGCTCAAGGAAATATTCATTTCCTCATCCTCGTTTCCCCGCCCCTAGTTGGTGAAAAATCTTCATCCTCATTCTCACATATTAATTTAAAATTAAATGAGTCATTTATTTGTAAACATAATACCAACGCTATATCAGTACATTAAATTTAAAAAATCATAGATTGTATGGACTTATTTTGTGTGATTTGTGCATTGCTAGACTTATGGTGTATGAACTTGTTCAACTTTAATTTTAGTTATATTGTAAACTTTAATGAATTTTGTTAGAATTATGTTGCGTGGAGCCTACAAGAGTTTATTATACAATTAATTTGGTTAGGATTTAGGAACGGCAGATTGGGTTTTCATCCAAGACTCATAATATAGCTATTATAAATGAGAAAAAAAATGACGGGCGAAAATTTCCGTTGGGATTCCTTCGGGAATTAGATCCCCACTGGGAACAGGGACGGGGGGACATTCTTTCCCTACAATGGGGAATGGGGCGAGGACGAGGATCTTAGCAAGGACAGAGATGGGGAATATGTCCCATGTCCCAACCCGCCTCGTTGTCATCCCTACCTACTCTTCACATTTTAATAACCTCTATATTAACTTATTGTGTAATGTATATGATAAATTTGTGCATAATTCTCATAAATAGACATGTTAGAGATTATGCAATTCAAATACAACCTACCATTCAATCTAATTTTTGTTATATTCATTCTTAATAATTGACAATCTAAAATATGTTCCTTTTTTTTCAAATAACATAACATTGTCTTTCATCCATACATAGAGATTTGAGTTCAATCATTTAAAGAATTGTGACCTAATTTTCATTTACATGACATATATACAATGCATAGGAAGCAATAATACGACACTCATCTTTAATATGAGAAATGTTGAGCTTTGTGCCCCTAAGTTAACATTGCATATTTAAGAAGTTTGAAGGTATCACATGAATAATGGTTTCAACTCAAATTTCGCCCTAACTATTTACCCCTAATGCAAACGCATGCAAGGACACTTTTTCTTCAATTGTTGTCGAAACCAAAGAATACAAGTAAAGGGTTAAGCAACAAAAATTAACAAAACAAAACAACACAAGCAACCACACCGCCCAAACACACAACACTCCATACCATATTACACTTGCTGTATAGTACCTGAAGTCGCTCCCCTTTAGGCCCAGCCTCATCTAATCTACTGGAGAATTCCACATGGTTGCATAGATGATAGATTATTTTTTGTTTAGGAGGGAAGGGGAGTGGGCCTAGCCTGTTAGGTCCCCAACTCAGGGTTCCTCGTAGGCTATACAGGTGGGGGAGGGGATAGCAAAATCTGAGCAGGAAGTCCAGGAACACAAACCCACCAGTAAATTCTTGCACAAAGTAGAATTTGTGGGCCCCCAAGATCAAACCTGGGAAGGGGGCACCAGATGTGATGTTGACCACACAAGCCAACAGCTCTTCGGCGGTTGCATAGATCGATACCCTGTAAGCCTCCTCGTTAATTGATTTAAATTAGCTTGGTCATCCTAAATTCAAACTTACCCTCACATGCTTTTTGCATTCTGGTGGAGAAAAAACTTTTTCGGATTCATCCGTCATTTACATTTTTACACTCTCATTTTTCATAACTATTACTATAGGTAATTTTAGTACCTCAAGATGAGTGATATTAATCTTCCTCACATCGAGTTTTTTGAATTAATTTTTTTGTACCTTCACATTTATACTTAGTTACAATATAATTCGCAAATGATGATTATAGCCTTTTGTCTTATTTTTCGCTTTCTTTACCCTCAATTCTCCCTGTTTCCTTCTCTATCCTCTTTCGTCCCACCCACATTAATCTATTATAGTACATGGACGAATTTTTGAAGTACACGGGTGATTCAGAACTATCAGTATGTCAATGAATTCTTTATGGTGGAATATCTTGAGGCTACTGACATAACTGTCAACTAACAGTTGTGACCTGACCGCCAAAGCCGACCCCACAAGTCCACAGGCTCATTGTCAGAGCTTGCATTCAATTTGCCCCAAATTTATGTGCATTTATTATTTAATTTAGTTTAAAATCTAAAGTTACCTATTTAGGGTCTGTTCTTTTTGTCATGAAATATCAATTGGTAAATAGATAAAGTTAATTAAAATTGGTAGAAATTGATTGAAATAAATTGAAGTGGATATTTTTTATTGAAGTGGGTTAAAATTAGTTGAAGTTGATTGAAGTGAATTGATTTTTTCTTTTGTGTATTATAAATAGAAGTTAGTCAAAATAGTAAAAAGTGGGTTGAAATAAGATTTATTTTTTATTAAAACTAGAGTTGGAACAACCCAACAATTTTTTGAAGAGGCCCGGTGGATAAGTTTACTTATATTTAAAAAAAATAAAAAATTAAACATCTTCTTAACATAGGACCATTTTTAATTGCCTTTTTTGTATTTCTAGGGGTTTCTACACCTCTCATGCACCCAAAAAAAAAGAAAAATCAATTGTCCATTTAATTTTAGTTAGCTACATAGCCTACATTTAATTCATACATCCTACATCAAATGTGATTGATTTATTTGAAATTTTCGTTTGTTGAATTAAGTAGTTTCAAATTTATGGTTTAACAATTTAGGGCATGTTTTCTTGGGCTTATGAAAAATATTTACTAATACTTATTGTTAAAATATGTTGAAAGTTTTTGAAACTTGCTGAAATGTACTAAAACATATTTAAACATGTTGAATGGTTGAACAAAATATTCTTATATATTTTCAATAAATATTTAACAGTACTTAAAATTGTTGAATTCTGCTAACACATTGAATAATGCTAAATTGTAATGATGAAAATTGTTAAATACTAATAATAAGTATTTATAATGAGTTGAAAAGAACATTCAATATCATCGTTGCAAATTTTACTAGATAAATTAGCAGATGTTCTCAACCTCTTCACTTTGCTACTAGTGTATGTGCAAAAAGAAGTTCTGCATAACTATGCATTAATTCTTATTAGGGTAGGGCTTGGCTGGGGAAAATGGCTTCCCAAAAAATGATTTTTCCAATATTTTTTGTTTGGTCAAGTAATTAATTAAGGATAGAACATCACTTTGACAGAAAATAAGTTTTTGGAATAAAATAATTTTCATTTGAAAAAGGAAGAAGTTGAAATTTTTTATTTTTACTTAACTTTAGTTTTCATTATTTTCTTCTATTTATTTTCTCTAATAGCCTTATCCTAGGTGGGTTTTTTTTCCCTTTCCAAATCTCAACTAACTACTACTACTTACAAGTTACATGCGTACTTACCCTTGAAATTTAAGAAATTAAAAACCGGACATACTTGAGGAATCCACGAAATCCCCCATTTATTACAATAATATAAAATATTTTAGAAATTGTAACTCAAAAACTATAATTCGATAGAATTTACGATAATGACCACACACATATATGGAGAAACTTTGAAAAAGTTCACTTTCATAAATTAAAGAAGAATATGTAATTACTGTACGACATTGTTGTCTTTTAATTAAGTGATTTTTTTATATGTATCATTACTCATATTCGAATTCTTTCCATATCATTATTTGTTCTTTACCATTCTGATGTAACAATAAAAAATAAATTAAAATTCTCGCATATGATGCAATGTATATGTGATTGAAGAACATACATAGCTCAAGCTTTTATCAATATAAAACTGATTTTACCTAACTTTTTCCAAAGGCGAAAAAAAGAAAGAAAAAAGATGCCATCAATCTCAAGTCTCAGCTAACCCCACACCTTTATTTTGTGCCTTACGGATCATATATACAGTAGTGCATGCCAAGTCATTTCATGATGAATTTCAGACATTAATATCATCATGCACAAGGAGATTCATAATTATTTTCTACTTTGATATTGAATTTCATCAATAAAGTTCACATCCTCCAAAATCACAGGATAATCCACCCACAATAATCTTAAAATTAGTGTGTGCATATATTTCGTATTGTATGATAAAAATAAAACAGGTCTTAAATGCATACTAAAATTTACACATAAGTCAAAACACGCCTATTTATAAATGAAAAGACTAAAATAAAGACAGAATCAACAAGAACTAAGAATGGATGAAACAAAGTCTATCATACCAATATGGCTATTAAACTCACTGGAAAACTCTGATGTTTGATATTCAACTGTACAATATAGCATCCTTTGTAAAGTTTATAAGTAGATAATGCAACTTTATCAATTATGCTCTGATAAATTAAAAAGAAGAAAGATAAATCCTAAAAGCTCAATATTATCAAGAGTTTCATGATATTACATCGATATCATAATTAGTTAAGATGTTAACTATAATATTTTCATATTCTAACGTCCTAAGCTAAAATTACAGTTATAAAGTTAGCATAAATTAGACTAGGTGGGCATTGATGTCATCCATATATTCCAGATATCTTCTTTTGGATTCCCTTATTTATTTCATATTCCAAGTAATACAGATTAGCCCTACATAATTGATTAGCCCATGACATAAGTTGACTATAACTTTTCTTAAAATTATGTTTGATGTAGCTAGTGAGTATATAGTTGATCCACCACTTTGTCTTTTTCCTAGTTGAGTTGGTGGGATCTTGACAAATAATCACGTCGTGTCTCTCTTCACCCCCTGATTGTCTTTTCTCACCTACTTCACAGCGCAGTGAAACACTCGGATTGTGTTTCTGCATTCCCTTTTTTTTTTTCCTTTCCAAAGGGGGATGGGATCTTGTAATTTATGGAGCTAACAAGCTATCCTAGGGTCAAGGAGCCTTGGGTGAAATTGGTTATAACAACAAACACCCAATGTAGGTTCGGAAGATCAAACACCCAGTGTAGGTTCGGACAAACTAATTATTCGGCCAAAATCATCATACTTCGATTGTGTTTGGATAGCAATTCGGCTTACCCCCCTTGTCCTCCTCTTTCTTCGACTATGTTCCATCAATGCACGAGACTGACAAGTGATAGGGGCGCTGAATTGAGGGCGTCGTGGCTAAACTCGTAAGACAGGGAGGGTGGGAGGCGTAAGAGGAGAATTCTAAACGCAAGTTCAGTGTTTAGTCTAATATAGAATTAAAACACTTAACAGAGCCCAATAAATCCTCAAAATGTCATCCACTTTCATAGCAATATTCAGCAACTGACCACAGAAAGTCAAATGTATGATTGTTCCTCTTGATGAAGGTGGGGGTCTCTACCATCAACTTCATATATACACCAAAAGGAGGAACACTCCACATTAGACCCCCAGACTAAAAATGCGACAAAAAATGGGGCAATAAGAGCAAAAGTTCTGATTAAATTGCCCTCTAAATTTCATTCCCTAGCATGTTCTATGGTCCTATGAAGATCATCAAGTCAGAGCCGATGCCTGGCTCATCGCCACAAGTCTCCGGCCCCCGCCATTCCTCCAAACCCCACGAACCGAAGCAAGAATTGAATCTTGATTAAGTCCTGACATTGGATGGGAAGCCGGGTCAGAATTACTGAGATTCGGAGCCTCTGATGCAGAACTTTCACCAAGACGTTCCCTAAGGGACTTGGGGTTCTTCTTTGGTTTCTTTTTGCTCCCAGTAGCTCTTGCCTCCATTGTATTGTTTGAAACAATTCCATTTGCAGGAGTCGAGTCTGCACCTCTTGATGATGAAGGGTTTTCATTTTTGTAGGGGCCGGAATTCAACTTCAGCTCCGTCAGGTGATTCACAATACCATCAGGCAAGGCCTCCCTCTTAGAGCCACTACCAGCATCTTCACATTTCTCCTTGCCTTTCTTAGAACCCTTGCTACCACTTTTCTCGATCTTGTCTCTTCTCTGCCCATTTTCTTTGACATTTTCCAAACTGGTTTTGTGGATTTCCATGAGTTCATTTTGCTTCTCGGGATCAGGCCAAAGTCTAGCCAAGTCCCGAATAAAGTGTGCAAGGCCAAACTGATGGACATATGCAAGGTATTCACGGGCATCAATCTCGCCTTCACGGTATTCTTTTGAGATTATCTTGAAGGCAGCACATCTGTCCTTGTCATATCCTAGGGCAGCACGTATCCCTTCAACCAAGGATTTGTCAGGCCGGACATCACTTTCCTTCATGGAAGACTCCCCATGGGCAGCAGGACCCCCCGATTCTCCACTTGTAAGATTCAAAGCTGTTGAAGATGAGCCTACATCTTTAATGCTATCCGTCCTCTTGGTGGGATTTGCAGAACTAGCAGAATAGGTGCCATTGGAAGATGAGCCAAGAATATTAGGAGGATTTTTAGACCTAGCCGATGTGGAGGGTCCTACTGCCACTTGCCTATTTTGAGAGGAAATGGCAGGACTAGAATGCGAAGTTGATCCAGCATTTAATGGAACCCCACATTGAGAAGACGAACCATTTGCTGCTAATGGAGTCTGATTTGCCGATCGAGGAGCTGTCAAGAAAGCATTTACGGCTGCACTTCCAGGATTTGATGGGCAAGAGGGAGCAGCTTCAGAGGTGGTACTTGGTTCCTGAGAATTCTTTTTGGATTTACGGCGTCTTCTTTTAGATGTTCTAGGCAGTCGAGGGAAATCAGAGCCACTAAGCAGTACACTCCTGAAATCCAACAAAGCACCCTGTACTTGTCCTGGAGATAACACTGCATCTGAGGTTGAACCCATATCATTAGTCCTGCTGCGACCAGGAACTGCTTGCACAATTAAAGAAGCATGATGCTGTACATTAGAGCCGGTCCCTCCCGCACTAGGGTGAGTACTAGAAGAGAGTTGATGGTTAGATACGCCTCGACGAGAAGCATCCACTCTTACATGCCGAGTTTCCTCCTCCCTATCTTGATAACGAAAGCAGGTAGATAGCTGTGGCATTGAAAGGTACAGTTACACAATTTATCACACTGGATCTGAAAACTTCTACAAAGCACAGGCAATTTCTTTGTAGATAGCATGCCAATGGGGACATAAATGCATATATGCAACGAAATATGGAACATTGAATGCCATTCTGATCTAGATTGCAGAGTATTCAAGCACCTAATCCTAGAAGCACAAGCCAAAAGACGCCTGGACAACTCATCATACAAAAATGTAGGATCAAATAACGGTTTCAATGCCCCAATGGAGGAAGTGGGGGTCCAAAAGAGCGTTCATAGTACCTGCAAAGTTGCACTGCGTTTTGAACGAGACATGTTCCCACCATGTTCCAAGGCATTATGCCTCTGAAAATGAATGAAACAACCATAAGTGAACTGCATATGACTGGGTGTTTTTTTTTTTTTTTTTTGAAGCTCGTGAAAAACAGGCCAGTGTTATGAGACTATCATGCCACGTAACAGTAACGTATGGATCAAGAAAAGTAAGTGCCAGTTTAGTACTAGAGCCTCCTTGCATTTAGGTGATGGTTTCTTCCATCATGCCAATCTATGACCCTTGCCTCATAGACCATACAACATTGACAATATTCAATAAGGGAGGCATTCCCCCTGAACAAAAGAAATTGAAAAAGATTCTAGACAGACCTTCATGTCAGCTTCGCTGGCAAAAACAACAAACTTCTTCTCAAGACAAGAGTCATCCTCACAAAGAAAATGAGCCTGATGGAAATGATTCTGAAAAGCATACAATCAGTTAGTTGAACCACAAGGTGGCAAAATAAATTCAAAGACAAAGTTGGAGGAACAAAGTGATAAACGAGAAAGCAGCAAACCTCCAAGTCATCATAATCCTTGTAATATTGATAGTGATTTGGATGCTGCCTGCAATTGATGCATGTTGGATGCATGTCGGTTTGTTTAAACTGAGAGCAAAAAAAATAAGCTTCTTACAAATAGAAAGCATGTTCTACCTTTGGCATATGTGGCAAGTATAATGTTCAGTAGACAGGTGGAAGTAAAGTTCATTATCACCATAAAATGGTCTCTGACAGAACTCACAGGGTGGATGTCCAGAAAACCCACATCTTTCACTTTCATCACCGTCAACTTCTGAACCACCATCTCTAATATGCTGTCTCAACTGCAGTCGAGTATATAACTTCTGTTCACATATGAAAACCTGATCCAGAGTAAACATGTTAAATACACGATTAAAATAACATATTCGGAGTGTGCATATGTATTTAGTGCAGCAATCCAGAATACCTGCCCTCAGGAAAACCGAAGATGGCTCCAAACAACTAAATATCCACACACATAATGCGGGTGTGGATAAAAGAGATCATACTCTACTCATTCATAATCAGTATGAGTGCTGAATATTTGCCAACAAATTCTAGAGGAGTCCAGCCAAGTTGTAGCTTATACTTCACAAACTAAGAGACATTGATTATAGATATTAAAAGTTTCTAAAAAAATGAAAAATTCCTCCCCAAATTCTTCCAACCTTGCCCAGCTATTTATCTGTCCTGCAGATAAGTTAACAGTTTAGGTCACTTGTTAAAATACGGAAGACACTAGACCCCCATCAAGAACACGAAAACATGGACTAGATGGTACCATCATTCACATGCGGGGTTTCATCATTAACAGCAGATAAATGGTCCTTTTAAGAACTCATGTTTAACGCGCTGCTTGCTTTAACAGCCACAATGTTGACAACGACAATTGCAATGCAGATAACACCACATAATCCCATAATAAAGTTCCTCAAATAAAATTCAAGACAACCATCTAGAGTGATGCTCTCAGAAAAAACACAAAAACTTGATAATTTAGAAAAAAGTCACTTTCAAGAACTTACAAGTTATTTGGTTCAACACAATTAGACTAGAATGAATTGAATCAGGAATGAAATCAAGAGGTACAATATGATGGTTTCCAATTCTTATTACCATATGTTTGGTTCAGTTTATAAATCAGAATAGTTGATACCAAGAAGGATAGAGCTAAGTTTGGGGAGAATGAAATATTTAATCAAACTCATATCTAACAAATTTAGTAATACCTCATTTATATGATTCTAAATTTTAAAAATAAAAAGAATACATAAACCAGACATTAAGCATAGAAATACGATATTCCATTCCAGAAAATCTAAACCAAACAACCCCTTATATTCAACCAGAAGCAACCCCCCCCCCCCCCCCCCCCCAAAAAAAAAAAACAAAAAGGGGGGGACGAAGGGCAAAGTACTAAGCATTCCAAGGACTAACTTTAACAACATAAGCTATTTGGTTCAACACAATTAGACTAGAATGTATCGAATCAGGAATGAAATCAAGAGATACATTGTGATGGTTTCCAATTCTTAGTACCATATGTTTGGTTCAGTTAATAAATCAGAATAGTTGACACCAAGGATACAGCTAAGTTGGGGGAGAATGAAATATTTACTCAAACCCATATCTAACGAATTTAGTAATACCTCATGTATATGATTCTAAATTTTAAAAATAAAAAGAATACATAAACCAGACATTAAGCATAGAAATAAGATATTCC
>JACYFF010030531.1:0-25272 GCA_017589665.1 Selenicereus undatus
TATCGAATGATGATATCATGTTTTATTTTCAAAACATGAGATCTCATCGAGGAAAACTTTCTTAAATGTATTGGCTACGTATTTCATTTTTAGAACTATTAAAGTTTATGTTATATGTGTTATTAATCTCGCCCCCCTTACTTTGAATCCTGACTCCGCTCCTAAATATCAATACTTAAAAAATTCCAAGTCATATTTGCATAAGTGTCTCTTCAACCTCGAATCATCTCACCCATACAAAATCAATCAATGCTTATGCGAAGGATACACTTTGCCATCCAATTAGAACTTGTGCAAATGTATATGCAGCTAAGTCTACTGTGAACCCTAAGGCTAGAGTCTTAGGCCACTAGGGCAAACCTTAAGCTAGTGACAATTATTAGTCTAATACTGGTAATTAATTATGAAGTACCTACTCACCCTTTTACTGGGAGAAAAAAAAAAAGAGACAAACAAGCCAGGATACATAGATAATCGTATTCTTTTCCTATAAATTTTATTCTTATATGCATGAATCTTTATTACTTTTTGATTTGTTTACTATAAAATGTGACAGTTTTAATAATAATTTACATTCCTATGCGAGATAAAAAGTCAGTTATTTATGTTCTATTTACATTCAAAAATTTAAATTTATGGGTTTTTTTTTTAACACAAGTTGGAGCTTGTATGATAAATAGTATTAATATTATTCATATAAACACAAATAAAAGAATTGTATATGTGAAAAGTTGTTATATAATTGAACTTCCTTACAAATCATATAGAAGTAGACAACATAGTGTAATAAATCAATAATAATGATGATGGGAATGAGGCTATTTAATTTAATAATAGTACTTATTTTTAAATTGTATCAAAATTAAATACGTTGGTGATCTAATTATGTTTTATTAACAATAAGAGTACTTCCTTTATGTAAATAAAGCCTATGATGTGTAAGTGGCAATAACTGGGTGTAAACTTGAACGAGTTTTCTTCTTTGTTTTCTTATATATTGAACGTCTGCCTTTGTTTCAATTACTTTAGTGCAAAAATGTTCTTGTATAGAGGATTATTATATAAGTTTAAGATTGATTGTAAATTGTTTATTATGTAAATTGAAGATTGATTTCATCCTTCCTGTCAGTTGAGGGAAGAGTGTTATCATTTGATTCATCAACTTAAATATTCGCTATCATTTGGTGGTAAAACTAGCTTTGTTATGTGGCTTCGAGTGTAGGCCAATTAAAAGAACCCAACTTTAGAGATTGATGGTAGCAGAGATGAGAATGATCAGGTGGATATGTTGTCACACGAGATTGGATAGGATTAAGAATGAGGCGATTATAAATAAAGAAAGCATGACAATCATAGAAGAAAAGATGAGAGATACTAGAATTAATGGCTGGACCCGTGAAGAGGATGAGTATAGATGCACCTGTATAAAGATGTGAGGGGATTAACATTCAGGAATGTAGAAGACATAGAGGTTGACTAAAGAAAATTTGGAATGAGGTGATTAAACACGATTTGACAATGTTATGACTAACGGAAGAAATGACTCAGGATAGTAATGTGGGTGTCTAGGATTAGGTTGCAGGCCATATGTAACTAGCTTCTTGGCATCCCTTTAGCTATGGAATAGAAGTAATTGTTGATGTGAGTAACTTTATTTATCTCAGGTTTGCCCTTTTTTTAGTATGCCAATAGGCCCCTTGTCTTGGATGTTTTTGGTAGATGTGTGCTCACACGAGATGAGTAGGATTAGGAATGACGTGATTAGGATATAAGTAAAAGTAGCACCCATGGAAGATCAGATGAGTGAGACTGGACTTAGATCAAATGTATGGTTTCTAAAGGACGGGTATTATTGCTGGATTTTATTGGCCAGTATTTTTTCTTATGTTTGTTGTATTGTGTTTGTATGCTCGTAGCACTCCCAATCTTAATGAGTTTATCTTTATTCCATTCCCGATTGTTTGAGGTATGGTTCTCAACTTTCCTATGCTATTTAAGTACTTCTTTTTACGTTACCTGTTGTATACCAATTTGTTTCAACTTTTTAAAATTTTTTCATATGTGTCTCTTTGAATCGGCATCTCTGTGGGTAGAGATGTCTATAGAGGTAAGACTACCTATATCTGAATCTCTTCAAACCCCACAAAAGCGGTATCCATACTGAAAATTATTATTGTCGTTGCATTATCTTGAATATTTTCAATTATTATCCCCGAAATTTTTAAATATGGATATTATGAAAATGAAATAATAATGTACTATTACTTTCAAATGGTCCTTTTTATTATAACACATTTCTTGCATACTCACATTTCTTGCAAACTTACATCTGTTGAACCAATGCGGGGCCGCCCCCCCCCCCCAAAAAAAAAATCCAACAAAAAGAGCAAGTTAATCTGGCTCAATTAAAGTGAGGTTGGTATAATTGTTTACCTTTATACTATTTAAAATATAGACTATTTAAGAGTAGTGGAGCATTAAATCATCACTATCTTCATTAACTTTTGATTTATAGTTTGATGTTTGACCCCAAAATTATGAATAGTGCTTGCCATCATTACAATTTACAAATAGATGTAAATGTATAATTTTTGAATGGACAACCGCACAATTCTACTGAAATTTGGTTAAATTCATGGATTCACCGTAATTTCCTTCTCAACTAAAAGATCGCTATATCTTCTTTTTTTTTTAAAGAAAATAAATAGAAGAATAGCTGTGGATTACACTCAAATTTGAAAAATATCTATACTATATATAAAAGCAATGTTGTGATGACGTGGCTTTTTAGAATTTTCTCATAAATTTGAGATTTTGAACCGTTAGATTATTTGATTATATAATCACAACCGTCGGATTTTTAATAAAATAATTACCGTCATAATTAAAAATATATAATATCTTGATTTTTTTTGTGGCAACAGAATCTCTTAACTACCTAAAAACAAAATATACTTTGATATCCTTTCAAATCAATAAAAATAATTATCATCATAATATCATTAGGTTATTTGATTATATAACCACAACCATCAGATTTTCAATAAAAATAATTACCATCATAATTAAAAGTATATTATTTCTTGACCTTTTTTTCTTATAGTGGAATCTATTAACTGCCTAAAAGCAAAATATACTTTAATAACTTTTTCTAAATTACTGAAAATATGTGTACTGAAGTTTATGGATGGTATTAATATTTAAGTGATCCAAGGAAGAAATAAAGTATTAAAGTTTCACTTTTTTTATTTTAATGGTAAACCCAAAATTAGCCACTTTGTATATTATTATTAGATTAAATAAAAGAGATATATGAATTAATAGAAGAGCTAGACCTAGACAAAATAATTTTCTTTCCAAACATTCTTAATGCGGGATAAGGTGTTTTTCTTCTTATATTTCTTGGTCATGAATTAAAGTTCATAAAATCACTTTTTTTTTATGAACAAAAATTCGCACAATGACAATTAATTAAGGGTCGAAAAATGTTCCTTTTAAGAGGTTGATGAAGTTTTATATTTTTTTTTTAATTTGTAACAAGTATTTCTATACCCATATAGTAAGTGAAAAAAATTATAGGTTTTTATTGGTAATAATTATTTATAAAATATTACAATATTCCATATAGCAACCATGCCATATACAATATTTTGAGTTTTTTAAATAAAATAATTAATAACTTTTTAAGAAGAAGCAATTATTGACAGGTACAAATTGTGAGAAACTATCAACTAAAATTTCTAATATATCGAAATATACTACAATAAGTTTAGCAAATATTTTCGATCGCAGTTATAATATCTTAATTTCTCTATAATAATTTGAAAATTATGATAGTCTAAAAAATTATCTAATTTATTCATTGTTAGGTACTATTGAGTATACATTTCCAGTTGTATATTTATGTTATGAATTTCGCAAGTGTATGAATTTTCAGTAGTTCTTACTCATTGTTGAAATTATACATTAGAATACGTCTCATAGTTGAAATCAATTCTGTCGTCTTGCTCATTGCTCATGTGTGTCAAAGTGATCTTTTTTAACTCACTTCCACAAATATAATAATTAGTGTTCCCTTCCTCATATATTTATTTGTATTAATTTGTTAATTCGTTAGCAAGTGACCTCATCTTTTCTAATTAGTAATGTCAAAATGCTTGATCGTATTTGATTGAAATTTTTGTACTTTTTTGTTGTGATTCCTTCCTATATGTGACTTAATAATTTTCTTTTATTGATATTTAATCTTTCACTAATTGACGTCATCATTGATTTCTTGCTGCAATTCGTAATCTCACTTTTTTAGGTGTAGTTTTTGTCAGGCTTGATTAATAGTGGTGTTATTTGGTTTGATTCATTTATATTCTTAGATATTTCCATCCGATTTATGACTTAGGTTCAAAAAATTTTACTTATATTATATTATATTGTATGAGTAACTTAATTGTGTTTAAATTCTTTCATGTTTTATTTATGTTGTTCATTTATGGATTTTTGTTTTTTTTACAAGAAAAACTCTAATAATTTGGTCATCTTCCTTGGCGTTTCAAATTTTTAATGGAAACAAAAATGCAAACTATTTCACATGTATCTAAATTGTTTGGAGACCTATTTATTTACATCAATTAAAAAAGTTCAAATAACTATACTACAAATTATAATATGATTTTCATAATTTACAAAAGTTACTATTAAAATATATAAAAGAAACCAAAAAATTTGACTTCCACTTTTACATACGTAGAGAAGAGTATAGCCCTCTATATGTTCAAAAGTTTTGCTATTTTAGAAATTAAGTGAGGCTGTCAGGTTGGAGTTTAGAACAATATGGAGGGGGTGTTGGGGGATTTCATTGGGTTAGGGACGCTTGCAGTAGGATCAAATTGCATTAATGGATATATGAGATGAGTTTAATATTTAAAAGTTGATCCTAATTTATAAAGTCTTTAGAATGATTTTGATTACATTATTCACCTTCAAAATATGCCTCCAACATTAACAAATGTAATTTTTCAATTTTCTTTTTAAAATAATCGCATACGTTCAATACTACATGTATGTCTGAATCAATGTAATTTTTTGTTTCCAGTGTTCAGTTAGAAACTATAATGCATGCTTCAATATTTCCGTTATTTAGTTAGAAATTACGATGCATATTTGAATACTATTTCTATATGTTTTTTATCATGACATACATTCAATACTGTAATGGATGCTTGAATCAATGTAACCGTTTTTATTGTTTAGTAAAATACTGTAATGCATTCTTGAATACTATTTGTAGGTTTTTTTTCATAAATTATGACAAATGTTCAAAATTATTAATCATGTCATATAGTTAACTTAAGACACAAATCACAACGTAATGTTATAGAAAAATTTAATTTCTTGGGAAATAACCCCATTTTAGTTAGCAAATCGAATGAACAAATTTGGAAATACTACTTTTGGGTTTTTAAATTATGAGTTAACTAAACAGACAGTCAGAATTCTATGGGTAATATGCTGCAACTAATTATGATCCATGATTTAACTAGAATATCCTAACATACTCCTGTCTACTAACTCATTATCTTTCCTTATGAGATGGGACAACTTATATAAATTGGTAAATAGTTTCAAATCAATAGGCCAGCTACCATATATGATAATTTTTATTACTTTTTTAAATCCATCAATTATTTTCACAGTCCCCCTTTTTCTAGAAAAATAAAATTTACTTAATTCAAATAACCTAAAATTACTAAATCTATGGTCCTAAATCTACAAACTCATTTGTGTTGCAACTCATGATTTAAGTGGAACGCTAACCTTAGGAGATATGTTGTCAAAAGAAGAATTCGATAACATATTTTCCAACAAAAAGCCACCCAACTTCATGATTTGAAAAGGAGGAGTTTAAGCACATCATGGATGACTAATTTTTACGTGTTGTAACTACATATTGAGATAACTTGAATGAATTGTGACAAGAATAGATCTATTTTCAAATATAAAAATCCCCTAAAAGAAAAGGATAAAAAACTATATAATACTAAAAAATTATAACTATAATAACTAAGCTTATTAAATTTTTATAGTGAAAATTTATTTATACTTTAACAACATCACTTACTAAGTAGCTTATTTGTGTTTTCTTTTCTAAATAATAATAGCAACTACGTGTCTTTTGTAAATAACTTATTATCTATTTTATAAATCACCGTGCAGAGCACGGGTCTATACTAGTATTATGAAAATCAAAGTTATTTCATTAAAAATTGTGCTTTTCAGCCAAAGATTAACTCATACATAACTATAAATACACTAATGAAATTACATTAATGTGATGTGAAACATTTTAAATACAAAAATTACAAAAAGCTAATCTAAGCAATTCAGTATATTTTTGATATAGTTTTATGTATGTAAATGTGATTTTTCTCATGTTATCATTTATTGAAAGGGGGAACAAAATATGTTGAAGAGAGTTGTGGGAAGCGGGATCTTAAGTTTTATTTGGAAAAATTTATCTGAGGGGGTATAACAAGCAGTTTAATTCATGACCAAAATTTTACAACATGATCTTATCTTTCAATTTACCAATGTGAAAATTGTCTATGAACCTATACATACCTCTTTAAATTAATTCTTTTGCATATACACCGAAAATTTTGTGTAGCCCATCAAAAATTTAACATATATGATTATATATTTCCATGATAAAAATATAGAGTATTTTATGCTTAATTTTATGTGTGTATGCACAATTATTTGTACTAAAATACAACAAAATGCTATCTCTTGAAAACTTAAAAAAATTATCATTTTTACTATACATGTCTCTTTTTTGGGTGATCACATTGTACATGTATCTCTTACAAAGTAAAAAAAAAAAAATCATTTTTACTTTGCATGTATAAAATCTTCAAAAAGAAATGCAGAAAGGTTATTTACATCAATACACTAGACCACAATAAAGGACCCAATAACTACGAAGTCACAAAAGAGTCCTCAATCAAAGAGACTTGATGCAGCTCATACTCAACTCAATTCACCCTTTTTATTTAGTCACTTAGGGCCTGTTCTATTTCGCGTTTTAGATAGATAGATAGATACAAGGAGATGTAAGGAGCTGTAAGGAGCTGCAAGAAGATGTAAGGAGCTGTAAGGAGCTGTAAGGAGATGTAAGGAGATGTAAGGAGCTGTAAGGAGATGTAAGGAGATGTAAGGAGCTGTAAGAAGATGTAAGAAGCTGTAAGGAGCTGTAAGAAAGCTGTAAGGATAGATATAAGGAGTTGTTGAATTGTAAAAGAGTTGTATAATATAATTTGTTTTAGATAAAAAATAATAATATTAAAATAATATACTTAAGAAGCTGTATTTTGTATTATTATTATTATTATTATTATTATTATTATTATTATTATTACTATTATTATTATTTTTATTTTTTATTTTTATTTTTTACTTTTTTTATTTCTTGTATTTCTTGTATTTTTTGTAATTTTGTAATTTTTGTTATTTTATTGTTTTATTTTTTATTTCTTTATTTCGTTATTTTTATTATTTTTATTTTTTAATTATTATTTTTTATTTTTTATTTTTTTAAATTTTAATTTTAATTTTAATTTTAATTTTAATTTTTGTTATTTTTTAATTTTCTATTTTGTAATTTTGTAATTTGTAATTTGTAATTTTTATTTTTATTTTTTATTTTTTAATTTTTAATTCATAATTTTTTAATTTTTAATATTAAATTTTAATTTTAATTTGAATTTTACTTTTTTACTTTTTTATTTTTTTTAATAAAAAAATGAAAAAAAATAAAACTAAAAATTTTTAAAATTTTGACAATTTTAAAATAAAAAATTAAAAATTAAAAATAAACATAAAAATTAAAAATTAAAAATTATAAAATAAAAAATTAAAAAATAAAAAATAAAAAACTAAAAACAAAAAATAAAAAATAAAAAAAATGAAAAATGAAAATTGACAAATAAAAGAATAAACAAAAAAAATAAAAAATTTAAAAATTTAAAAATTTAAAAATTTAAAAATTACAATATAAAAGTTTAAAAATTAAAAAAATAAAAAAAAATTCAAAAATTGAAAAATTAAAAAATTAAAAAATTAAAAATAAAAGATGAAAAATGAAAAATAAATAAATAAAATAAAATAAAAAAATAAAGAACAAAAAAATTTAAAATTTAAAATTAACAATAAAAAATAAAAAATGCAAAATCAATACACAATAAATAAAATGAAGATGTAAGGAGATGTAAGGAGATGTAAGGAGATGTAAGAAGATGTAAGGAGATGTAAGAAGATGTAAGAAGATGTAAGGAGATGTAAGGAGATGTAAGAAGATGTAAGAAGCTGTAAGAAGCTGTAAGAAGATGTAAGCTCTTGTCTAAATCCTAAAAAACGCGAAATAGAACAGGGCCTTAATTCTATATCTATATATACCCAAAAAAAAAAAAAAAAACCACTATGGGGCTGATAATCCATCACATCCCAAAAGGGTAAGACCAAAAGCAAAAGTTCTAGAATGCCTTTCAATGCAATATCATTGCCTTGCTTTTACTGTTTGTGAGCCAAAGAAATTGTCTCATCACCTACCAGTGATAAACACCCACCACTTCCCTTCCCCCAAAGCTCCCTCTCTCTCTCTCTTTTTCCCTTCCCATCTTCACATAATACACAGGACTCAGGAGATAAGCTTTTGGCAAAACATTTCCATGTCCCTGTTCTTCCAAAGTCAAAAGTGCTACCTTTACAGTTGCTGTTTCTGGGTTGTTAGGGTTTTCACCTGGGGAGACCAAGTGTGGTGGGAGAAAACTCCATCTCAGCTTAGATTTAGATTCACATTTTTCTCCCAAACCCAGAAAGGGAATCCAATAAAGTATTCCATTTGACAAGGTTTTTAGCACAGATTTTCTGAAATTTAACTCCTTTTTGGAGGGTCTATTATTATTTCATGGGTTGCCCAATTCATGAGCTTTGGAACATTTCTAGGGAGAGATCCAACTGGGTTGTTCTTGGTGTGATTAACTGGGTTTTGCGATCCCCATTTTAGAGCTCAGTTGTCCTTGATTCTGATAACAGCAAAGGTAATTCTGCAATGGAACCTCTTGTTGGAAGAGTTTTATTTTTGGATGTTTTCAAGTTTTTATTTTGTATGTTATGTAAATCTAGAGTTGAAAGACTAACAGCTTTGTTGTTGGTTTGGCGTGCATTTGGTCTCATGATCTGTGTAATAGATGGCTTGCATCGCAATGTTGTGCCTTTCATTTCGTATGACTGAGTCTGATATCTGGCTTTAGCTGGGGTTCCTGCTAATTCTGGGTGGAAGAATAGAGAGAGGGTTTTTTAATTTATATATTTTCTTCATGATTAGTCATGCTCATTTAATGATGGAAGTTAAAGTCTGGCACAAATTTAGTGGTTGCTGCTGATGAGCATTAGCATATATTGGGGTTTACATCTAATGTGGGATTCTAAATTTTGTTTTTGCCTTTATCTTGCATTGAGTTTTTGTTAGGTATATCGGCTTGAAGGCAAATGGCCGATCTTAATGCTAAGTTGTCCAAGAAAGCTGTTTTTGGCTTAAAGGTCTGGGAAGTAATTGGAATTGCTGTTGCAGTATCGATCATTATCATCATTGCGCTGATACCGCTGTGTCTTACATCCCGCAAGAAAACAAAGAGAGCAAGAAACAACTTACCGGTTAGTCAAATTCCACCATTTTCTAAAGAAATCAAAGAAATAAGAGTGGAACATGTATCAACGAATGCAGTTACTCCCGCTGAAAGGAACTTTTTGACCCTTAAGGATAAGTTTAACGACAAGGATTCTGATAAGGTGGTTGTGTATGAAGATTCGGCAAAAATGAAAAATAGAGATGCTAGCAGTCAGTCAGGTTCATTTCGGCGATCAGAAGGTGTTGGTTGTCAATCAGAGGAGGAAGGAAACTCTGGGACATATGGTACTCAGAAACCGTCATCCTCACATCCAATTACTGCTCCTTCTCCGCTTTGTGGTCTGCCTGAATTTTCCCGTTTGGGTTGGGGTCACTGGTTTACTTTACGCGACCTTGAAGTTGCGACAAACAGGTTCTCAAAGGAAAATGTCATTGGTGAAGGTGGATATGGAATCGTATACAAAGGATGCTTGGTCAATGGCAATCCTGTAGCAATTAAGAGGATTCTTAACAATATGTGAGTCTGTCAATAGTTTTGTGTTTTCTCAAGTTCAACAGATTCTATTATGCATCCTGTATTGTGTGGATTTTCTGACCCAAGTTCTTCAACGTGTTTCTAATAGAGGTCAAGCTGAAAAGGAATTTAGAGTTGAAGTGGAAGCCATTGGTCATGTACGCCATAAGAATTTGGTCAGGCTTTTGGGATACTGTGTTGAAGGAACTCACAGGTGCTTATTTGCTGATTTTAAAGGCATCTAAAATTTTGTCGATGGTTTCTGGATGTGTCTTTCTTAATCTGACCATTTCAAAAGAATTGTTCGTACTTCTATCTTGGTGAAAAATATCTGACTTTGTCTTTTCGTTGGACTCAGGATGTTAGTTTATGAATACGTTAACAATGGAAATTTAGAGCAGTGGCTTCATGGCGCCATGCGTCAACATGGATCTCTCACTTGGGAAGCCCGGATGAAGGTGTTGCTTGGCACAGCAAAAGCGTAAGTTGACTCGTGTTCAACTTTTTCTTGATGAGTTTATGCTTTCCTGTGCCGCTACTTTTTATTATTTCATTGGATGATTGAAATCTCTGATCTTTTCTGGCACCATGAGCTGGCCAATTTTCTTTTGCAAACATCTTCAGTGTAACCTATCTTTGAAATTTTGACCATATATTGTTGTACCTGGCTGCTTGCGTTGGCCATTTGCCATCATCTTTGCATTTGTTTGATTGCCTCTTGTGGTCAGTTAGAGGACTATTTAAATGCTGCGGTGCTGTGTGAAGTATGAAATTGGTTCATCTATACTAGTACTGACTTGGTATACCTATATTTATGGGCAGCCTCTTGTTCTAGTTTGCTTATTTGGAGTCTGATCTAAGTCAATTGGTGAAAGTTAGTACAACTATTGTTACTCAGGTCCCTGTTTCCACAAGTTAGACTTCGAATATACTCACCATAAATGTTTTTGCAGTCTTGCCTACTTGCACGAGGCAATTGAGCCGAAAGTTGTGCACAGAGATATCAAGTCAAGCAATATTTTGATTGATGAGGACTTCAATTCAAAGGTGTCTGATTTTGGCTTAGCTAAACTTCTTGGGGCAGGGAAAAGTCATGTAACAACTCGCGTTATGGGAACCTTCGGGTATGTATTCAACTGCAACTACTTCTTTCAGTTCATTTTTTAAAGCCAACTCACTTGATTTTGGAAGGGATCATTTCTGATTGTATATTATTTTTATCATAATGCTATGAGGGATGCTTGACAAATATGGTAGCTCCTGATCCTTGTCGTTTGGCAGATATGTCGCTCCTGAGTATGCAAATACTGGCCTCCTAAATGAGAAGAGCGATGTTTATAGTTTTGGGGTCCTGCTTTTGGAGGCAATTACTGGAAGAGATCCGGTAGACTATAGTCGCCAGCCACAAGAGGTGTGTTGTACTAATCCCATTTTAATGTAGTTTCTATAACTGCTGTTCAGTTAACTGGCCTTGTAAATCCTGAAAATGTTTTGACGATTCCCTTTATGCTTCTTTATTTTCTTGTATTACCATTTTGAGTCTACCGTCATAGATACCCTTGTTGAGGTGGGTTAATTGTCTGGTATAATAACTCTGGCTTCTGGCCTTATGGATGTAAGGTGAACATGATTAATCGTTGAGCGGCTATGGGGTAAAATATGGATGAGTTTAATCTTTTGCAACTTAAAGTTCCAAAACATGCTGATACAATGCCATGTATATAAGGGTATGCTTCCTTGTTACTTTGGAATATTTTGTGTCCTGCTGTGGACCATATATACGCGGTTTTTCAGTTTCCTTTGGACCAGAAGCTTGGTCTCTCTTCCCCAATGCTGGTCCCTACAGATCCAAAATGCGATGGAAAGGGACATTAGTTTCTCAAATCCAGTGAAGCAAAACTCATGTTCTCTTTGTGCAGGCAGCTGGGGCCGTTTGCAGTGTTGTGTGAAGAAGTGAACAAGGGTCTTAGAACTGTGGGTAGAATGAAAACCATGGTTCTGTAAGTTAAAACACTAGTTGATGATGTGTGAAGAAAACATTTGGGCTTCTGGTTTTCTGGGCAAAGTTATTTATAACTGTGTTTAAGTATTCAGTTGCCAGAGGAGGGAATGCTGTTTCCACATTGTTCAATTTTCTTTTTTTTGGGGGGGGGGTGTTGGTTTGGGTGATGGTAACTTGGTAAGGGGGCTCCTCCTAGTTGAGCTCAGCGCTGGGCTAACCCAGATAGGGTTAAAGACATTGTTCAATCTTACAAAGCACCTGATTGCCTTATTGGATGGAGAGTTGGGGTAAAAAGACAGCGGAAGATGTAGAGGGGAGAGCTGGTGATGAGGATGTGCTTCAGGGTTTGGTGATAGAGTTGCACTAGATGTGGGCTCCAACATAGATGTAATTGACCGTGTCATAGTCACGTGTACATCCCATATTTTGTTTTCTGGGTCAATCGTTTTGGATTTTGCTTTCTTTGTTAATAGTTAAGGATTTTAAGTCTTTAGATTTGTTACATTTCCCTTTTTGTTCACCACCTTTTTTCCTTACAAGTGTCAAGGGTGACAAAGGAAGAAGGAATGGATGTGAAAAAAATTATATACATCCAATATGCAAGCTACCCACAAGATCAGCCACATCAAAAGCCGACATGCAAAAGTTCCCTTTACCCCAAAAATGAAGAGTCTTGATGAGATTATATTTTAATTGCGCAAGGGACATTTCGTTTCCCTCAAAGACTCTTCGATTATGTTGTCTCCATATGCTCCAAAAAATTACATGCAGAAGAGCCAATGCCGCCTTGTTTCTCGCTTTCCTACCAAAATAGCATTCCCAAGCCAAAAGATGGTTGCTAATAGAATTAAGAGAAACCCAAGAAATACTCAATCAATTAAAAGCAAGCTCCCAAAGTGCCCTAGCAAACTAACGGTGAAGCAACAAAAATGTGCTTGGGATTTTATAATGATTGAATCGGAGTAGGAAGGGGGGGGGGTTAAGGAATCAAAGGAACATTGAGAACATGGAAATGTGTGGTAGCAAAAACTGTCTCCCCTTCAGTGCCATCCTCTTAGTAGGGACTAGGGAGTCCTGCTTCCACGTTTCCATCCGAGGGTCACGTACTAGGAAAGAGCCAGCTTTCACAGGACAGTCTTATGGCCCATCTATTAGGTATGTTGGTTCTCTTTTTTGGTGGAAGCCTGAAAGGTCACTCTGTTTTTTTGGCAAGGCTCATCAGTGATAGCTTTTTACTTGCTCTTTCATTTTGGGGAGAGGTTGCTTACGTCTAAACCTTCCTAGATCTTGTTTTGGTAAGATCCATTTTCCGTTTTGGTGATGGTTGTCTTGTTTACTTGAGATTGCAAGTAGCATTTTAAGCCAAGCTCATTTGTTATCTTCAGTCTAGTTGGACTGATTTGCCAATATGGCTGCAGGTGAATTTGGTTGACTGGCTGAAAATGATGGTGGGAAGTCGGCGGTCAGAGGAAGTTGTGGATCCAAACATTGAGATGAAACCTTCAACAAGAGCCCTGAAGCGTGCTCTTCTGACTGCTCTGAGATGTGTCGATCCAGATGCTGAGAAGAGACCCAAAATGAGCCAGGTTGTTCGCATGCTCGAGTCGGAAGAATATCCAATTCCTAGAGAGGTTAGTGCAGGGATTAGATCTCAAATACCCATGGCCATTTTTCTACATCTCAACTGATATATATAGTTAGGATCTTTCTGCTTGGATACGTGACTACAGATACAAAAGGGCAAAAACATAGATGCACACAGCACTGTGCATGGTACTTCATGATAGATGCATTATATTTTTTTGTTAATAATATATGCATGTAAATTAGAGAATCCAGCTACCCCCACCGGGTTTAACCGAGTACTAGGCTCTTTTTTTTTGGGGGGGGGGGGGGAACCGGGGGTGTTGGCATCCTAAAAAGAGGCTACCCACAAAATTCATTGCCATAATCAGCAAGGGACATAAAAAAAACCTCCTCATCCTAAAACTATAAAGTCTTTAGCTACTTGTCTTCTATGCTCTCAACTTGTGTTTCAACGCCACCAAAAACACTTTTTCTGCATTCATGCCAACCAGAAGATAGAGTGAGGCACGGCCTAAAAACTTAATATTTAAAAAGAAAAGGCCCTCCCAAGATTTCTGCACTAATATTTGAGAGTTCAGACTATTACCAATATCTGTAATCCGAATGGCTGACTATACGCTAGACTATCAGGCTATCAGCAAGGGAGAACTACGTATTATTTTTTTTCAAAAAAGGTTGCTTTTCGGAACATCTGATGCACAGGTCCCTATCTACTCCTGTCCATGCCAGGTTAGATAGTGTGACTTGTAAATGTAATAGCCTGATAGAGATTATAACCTTATAAGCGCTCATGAGGCAAGTTGAGTAGATATGAAACAATCTGTTCTTGGTGAGATCATTGATTTGGTCGCTTAAATTAGATGGATAAGAAGACTTTGCTAATGACACTCTTCCATAGAAGTAAAACACGGGGCATAAAGCACATCTGCAAGTGCTATCATATTCATTGCCGTAGGGGTGTAGGATGACTGGGGACGCCCACTCAGATGAGTAGTCAAGTCCTTGTAAAATATTCTGCAAGGTTTATTCATTTTAACCTATTAAGATGAGAATCGAGATGCTATATTCATATTGTACCACAATTCAAAGATGCCAAACCCGCCAACATAGAAAAATCGCCCCTTATTCTGGGAGTTTTGGCAAATGAAGCAACCAATTACAGAGATTCTTGGTCGTGCCCCCAAGCCATTTAAAACAGTCAGTTCTTAAAAAACACGAACAGAAAAAAACACAAGCAACTCAAGATGAACAAGTTGAGGATCATCACCCTCAACCAATGCAGCTATGTTATTACTCACTCAGCTTCTCACACTTCTGCAGGCTACATTAGACTTCCACGCGCATGATAGCATTGTGTCTAACCTCAACTGGAGCCTGCGCTGTTGTGGTCTTAGAGACTCGCGAAAACTCTTTTTCATTCCTTACCACATATTGTAGATTTTGAGTATATAACCTGTCAACTTTGTCTTTTCAGTCTGTTGGTCTATTTCTACAGAGGAGGCTGCATGCTTTTGAGCAAACCAACTAGTCAAATAACATTTTACCGAGCATCCCATTTGCTCTATCTTGTCAAGTTAATCCATCATCTTGAATTGCTTCTTTTGCAATTCCCTGGGTCACTAACGAAGGGGAGGGGCGTGGAATTGAGCACAGTGATCTAAAGTTATGGAGACTGACTTCCACTGTCTTTTTGGGAATGCAGTCATATCGCTCTCCCAAACTATTGCACCCGAAATAACATTATAACATTGAAATTCATCCTTAATAAGACTATATAACCAAACACCATAAGTACTTGTCCCAAAGAGTAGAATTCTTCTCTGCTCCCATTGATTTTTTCTATTGGGATCAAACCCTGAGCTATGCTTCTGGGATTCCAACCAAATTGTTCTTTTTGCTCGGGAGCTTTATGCTCCATCTAACAGTGTTATTTTTGGATGCCCTATAACTAAATGTAAAGATTTGGATGGAAGAAGCAGAAGAGAATCCCCAAATCTTGAGTCCCTTTTTTTTAACATCGATTTTGACACTACTTCTGGAATACAAAGAGTACCACCAGTTTGAAAACCCGAAACCACCTCTTATCCTAGCTACGGCCCCCTCAGTCTCTGGCCGCCATGTCTGTCTCGTGCTTCCAACACCCAGCTGCCTCAAAATCTAGCTATACCTAACGAGGATTAAGCATGATTTCAACAACACTAACCACTAGCTGGAAGAATAGGGGAGGACCAGTATTTCTTGTAGCCCTTTAAAATGCGGAAATATAACTGGAGAACAATTGATTTATCCCTGCAATTAAATTAAAAAAAGGAGGATGAAATTATGGATTATTGAGGGCATCCCCCTGCCACCAAATGAAAGAAAAAGGAAACATCTTATTAGTTATGAGTTCACACCAGACACCTCAACCCCTCCATTCAATGGTCTGTTTTTAAATCAAGTTTACAAGCTTCGAGGGGTCGAATTTATTGTGAACCAATTTTGTCTGATCTTCTCCTGTAAAAAAATTTAAAAAAAGAAGTATGAGACAGTGTATTTCTGTATATTGAGGTCTGAAATTTGGGGGGAAATTATTCAAAGCACGCAGCAGCTCATTTTCCCAAGACAAACATATTTGGCCAGCCCATTTGGATCGGTCCAAAGTCAGTCTGGTCCCGGTTTGGTCCCAGTCTGGACCGACATTGGACCTGTCCGGTCCTCGGTCTGTGTATGGAAGCGTATTCGGTTTTCGGTCCAAGCTGGTCCGGTCTAGTCCTAGACCGATGAACAGACCTACCGTCTCTTTCAGCTCTGATATCAACTGCAGTTTCTAAGATTCATAGTTTCTGCTGTTTATCAGGATCGCAGGCAAAGGAGGGCTCGGGCAAATAGCACAGAGATTGAAACCCAGAGGGAGCTTTCAGACACTGACAAAAGCGACAACCCAGATTCGAGATCACAGAGCAGGAGAAACCCACAGACGTGAGTGCAGCTTCATTTAAGAGAAGATCATGACAGCATGATTCAGCTGGTTGTGCTGGCTAGCACATATGCCATGGAAGTGGGATGGTCGTCTGTCTCTCTTTTTCATTCTTTTGATTGTTTGCCCTTTTTTGTCAAGTAAGGAGGTCTGTCAATTTTTAGGTTTATATCATTTACCCCCTTCATTTTCTTGTTATTATTGCTAGGTAGCTATATTGTTTTTGTGTATCAGAGTGATGGTGTGGAGAAATCATGACCTTTTTCTTTTTCCTTTTTTTTGGGGGGGGGGGGGGTTGTTCGTGGGGAGAAGGGCTTGTATAGTATTCATGTCATTGTAGTAATTCAAATTTCTTTGTCACGTATTGTGGTTACTATTTATCTCAGTTGAAGGAGTACAATGATCGATATTCATAATGACTGCAACATGTATTCTTCTACTTTCCCGTTCTCGGTTTTGAAATATTTTGTTTGTTAAATTAGTTAGTCACTAATAAGTTTTATTAATAACATTATGGAAGCTTATAATATTTTGATATTAACATAACAAAATTGATTATATGTGGATTTTTTATTAGATGGAGAATGAGAGGTAATATTTTAGGTGTTTCATAGATAGCTATTAGTTATGAACTAAAAATGTAGTAGTTAGATGCAAGGTGGTTTTTTTCTGTTTGTTTTTTTTTTTGGGTTTTAGATTTTCCATTTCATTGGAGTCCAGTTATTGTTGGTCTAATAAGAGGTAGAATTTTCTGACCACATATGTTTTTTCCATTCATGCCCTGTTCTTTTCGTAGGTTATTTTGGATTTACCAACCTCAACCTACTTCAACCAACTTCAACCTACCCCTTCATAATTACATTCTCATTATTTTAACCGACTTCAACCCACCACAAAAAAATATAATAATTTCAACCCACTTTAAAAAAAATACCAACTTCAACCCACCTCAATCAACCTCAATCCACTTCATCCTTTTACCTACCCCAATTTACCCACGAAAAGAAGAAGCCCTCATAAGACTTGAACCTAATACCTTACGTAGGAGGATTAAGTGTCAAATCACTTAAATCAACTTATGTTAGTAGTATATAGATGCTAGTTAATCATATAGTGAAGTAAAATGCCTTAGTTGTAAGATGATAGTTGATTATATTTGTATTAAATAATTTACATTATATTTGTTTTAAAAAGTAGTGAATTAATTTTTTTTAAAAAAAAGAGATCTTTGTGAAAGTAATGTCGAAAAGCTAGTCTAAAAATGCTAATGGTTTGATTTTCTAAGAAATTACTTTTTGATAGAAAAGGTAATCCAAAAATTTAACACCTTAGTTAGAAGAAGTAAACTTTTAGCAAAATAATCTTCAGAGAATTTTTATTACTCACCATGTCAGGATAATATTGTTGCTCATTTCATTGCTCATCTAAAATCTAAATTGACATACAACAAAATCTCTTCCTTCTTAGCAAAATGCCGGTCAGACCCCCACCCCGGAAAATGTCGAAGCGTTTATTCCTCTTGCTAGCAAAATGCCGGTTAAACCACAACCGACCCCCACGATACTCCTCGTTGGTGGATGATAGTGTCGGTCGATGACGGATGAGCAGTCAAGTGGTGGCCGCTGGTGTTGCATATCAACCCGAACTATAAGAAAGAGGTATAAGGAATTACAAGGACATTATAACCATTTTATCTCTATTTATTAACTTTAAGTTTGGTATGCTTAAATATTTATTTTCAGAATTATAATCCTAATATTCATGCACGAAATAATCATTACACCTAGATGTTTTTTTTTTTGGTTTTTTTTGGGGGGGGGGGTGTGTTTGAAAAAATACTAGCATTACCTAATGTGTAATTCAGTTTATTCTTCGACTTGCGACTTAATCCTACTTGTATTGTACTGAGTACGATGCATTGTACTCCTGGGAGTCGTTGGTAGTGTATGTACCCTTATCTTTTGGAATAGCAGGCTACAAATGTGTGCGAAGGGCGGCATATACTGGGAAACTTCGAGTTTGTTGTGCCTCATTAAACTGTCCTTGTGATACAAGCCAATGCCAGATCCTATGGCTGTATTTTTCCACTTTGCAGTTGCAGGATCACGTACACTTTGAATTTGTTATGCCTCATATTACAGGACTACATGATATTGTCAAGAGTTCTAGTGTATATCTCCACGATAGCTAACATTTGAGATCATCCATAGGGTAGCAAGCCAACCCTTGGCAAAGTCTTAATTTCATTCCTTAAAAAAAGAAGATGACCTAAAAGCTCCTAGCAGCACAGACAACTCAAGAATTGTTCAAAATATACAGAAACAAAATTGATTATCAGACTCCTTACAGTAATTTACCACATAGCTTTCAGTAATTTACCATATAGAATAGGTGAATACCCCCATCTTGATGAACTTTGTGTTTTCTGATCCTTCTACTGTTTTATTGGATCCTCAACTCAACCAAATTTTCTGAAAACATTAGCAAATGTAGGCTCAACTGCAACTCAAATAATAGGGCAAGTTTGAATTTTCTCTTGCATGTTAAAGCTCAATTAAGTCATAAATATCACCCTACCATGCTATCCTAATCAATAATCATCCTCCACGGCCAACCCAAAAATAATATCACCACGACAAATTGGCAGGCCAAATTACCTAGTGGCAAGAGCCACCAATCAATCAAGATAAGCATATCAATTTTGACAAATTTCATTTACTGCAGCAAATCAACAACCCTCAATTACTATTTCAATTATCACACAAGTTCGTTCGACAGGCCAACTGCAAACCCAATTTCAGATCACTTCAACCCGAAGACCCTCATTTTCTGGATTGCTCATTTTAGCACAAATGATCTCAATATTAAACACCTACATCAATCAGTGTGTGTCAAATGCATCTCCAAATTTGCACAACCATTTAGCCTGAAACACACCAATCACATGAATTTTTCTTAACAGACATCCTCCAAAATAAGCAATCAAAAGAATGAACAATGAAAAGAGCCAATAACAAACTATATTTCACATTCCATTTAAATTCATGAATTCTCTAGAATTTCACACTCCAGTTAGATTTAAAAAGAAAGTCCCCTAATTAGTTTCACACTCTTTTTCACATTCACTCACTCAAAGCCAATCTCGTTAACAAACTAATTATTTATGCGGTGAATCGTTCCCTTTTTTTGAGTGTGAGACAATGCAGCATAATTTAATGTGAAAAGTAGTTTGAATATGTACTCATGTCCTCTTAAACTTTGAAATCCGCCACATGCCAGCTTTCTGCTTTCATAATGAAATGGTCAACTTCTGTTCCCCTTGTATGTGAATCAATTGCTGTCTGTTGATGTACTTGTCATGTTTAAAATTTGAAATCCGCCACATACTAGCTTTCAATGCCTCTCCATCTTCCCTGAATTGCTTTTATTAGAGAAGTGGGCTGCATTTTTCTAAGTGTATAAAAATAGACTAGCTCAGCATCAGTGTATGCTATGTATGCCCCTTTGCTCCTGGGAACCTCTTCTGAGCTTATGATATGGCTAAATTGCTTGGAACAGAGGAACATAGGTCTCTGCAAACTGAGTTGGCAGAGGATGGGATAAGCTCAAGATTATCATTTCGAGACCACAACCCTAGCCTTAGAAGAAATGCATCTGTGGGTTCTTCAGGGGATGCCTTTGATGAGGAATTCATCCAAGGCTGGGCTAAAATTGAGATTACCAACATGTCAAAGGTCGGGGGTGTTTTTGTTTGATGAATATGATGGCGGAAGTTCTATTGATCTCAAGGATTCAAAGTGCAGTTTCGGTCGCGGTTGCAGTTTTGGTCGCGATATAGAAAAAAAAACACTCTAATGCGGGAAGCGAGTTCCTTAACGTGACAAAAATGTGGTTCAGTCAACTCAGGAACTTTTGTGGCAAATTTTGTACAGCTACTTTCAACAAGGAGTTTAGACAACATGACTATATGAAGGTTGTTTTTCTGCGCAGAGAAGCCATCTGAGTCCAATACATGTAGATTACACATTGCAAGGTGTACATGGGCACAATGATGCTGAGCAAATTTTAAACTTTGTGTTTGATGTATACGATAGTTCATAGTTCGTAATTATATAGAGTTCAATCCTTCTACACTTAATTTATTTAGCTGTTTCCTCCATTGTTATGTACTGGGGAAGCTTTATGCTTATTGTATCTGAGGTTAACGAAAGCTGATTCTTCTGGCCCCCTGATGGAAAGAAAGTCTGGGTTATTCATTATGTTTTACATGTATAAAGATATTGACGGTAATTTGTTTAATTCTGCATTCCTTTCGAACGTCTGTTGCTTTGCTCGTTTTGTGTAGAGTTGGCTTAAAATTGCCTGCGGTGGAAGTGAAGTACAGAAACCTCTTTGTGGAAGCTGACTGCAAGGTTGTCGATTGGAAGCCCCTCCCAACCTCGTGGAACTCTTTTAAAGAGAGTACCTCAGTATATGTAGTATTATGGATGCAATGCTAGTGCTGCTCTTGTGAATACTTTTGCTCATATTTGTTAATATGAGGACTCGTTATCTTTGAATCTTGATGTCATTGCAACTAGTCAATTTATTATGTTGTCCTGTCTGCAGTTCATTTGGATGTTACTGGGTGTTAAGCATGTGGTTAAAGGTTCAGGAGTAGGTTAACACTCTAACATGTCTCCTCACATGAATACCCTTTGGGCTTGAAGCGTGGATGTTGCAAAGGTTCCTCATACCTCGCGCAATAAATCAATATGAGGACTGCATGCTGAGATTTTAACTCGAGGTCTCTTGTTCATAAAAGCTCTGATACCATGTTCAAAGACCAGTTCAACCAAAAGCTTAAGCTTATGGTTAAAGGCCCAGAAATAGGTTTATATTCTAATACTCGGATCTTAGGTGCAAGATAAAAAATTGAACATTTTAAAGGATGTTAGTGGCATCGTTGAACCTGGGAGATTAGTTGAAGAGATGATTTTTTTTTCATTTTTTTCACATTTAGATGTTGTTGGTACCCCCACAAGGAAAAGGAAACCAAAAAACAATATGCTTAGGGTGTTTAAGTTTGCATGTGCCTTTCTAGAAGTATCTTTTTCTTTAACCGTTGGATCATTATCATCCTACATGATGAGATACGTGCATAGATGCATAAAGATATCAAAATTCAAGGTGCTGTGTTTCTCTCTTCGATTGCTGAAGTTAATATAGCTTGATTTTATCCAAAAAAAAGCACTTTATGACTTGGCTGTGAATGACAGCAATAAACATGAGCATATTTATCATTTATGAGATATCTTACTGCATTAGCTATAACAGTCTTGCGTACATCTTGTAAACATACTGTTATAATTTTTAATCTTTTGCGATTTCTAATGCATTAAAACTTTGGAACAATTGAAAGATGCATAGCAAAACATCAGTCCACGACTTCATGCCTAAGGTGTGAGGAAAAAACCTATAGATCTGTAGAAGCCTCAAGACTTATAATTATGAAAGATATCCTCAGATGATGCGATGGATGACAATGTGTTGTGTTCAATTTTCCTGATTTTCGTAGAAAGGTAGACTTCTTTCTTCAGTTTGTTAATATTGTGTTTACTTCGGATTCCATCACAATTAGTTTGGCATGGTTACTATTGTCTTGATGCTGTTCCCCTGGCGTGTGCATTTCTTTTTGCATATTTCATTGGAAAATTTAAACTTTAGAGGCAGTGACTGTGAGCAGTTTTTTTTTTTTTTTTTGGTCTTGGATAATCCATTTCACCAGAATCGAGCTACTGTTGGGTTAATAAGGAGTAGAGTTCTCCCATCGCAGATTTTTTTCATTCACAAGACTCGAATCCAAGACCTTACTTAAGGGGAACAAATGTCAAACTACTTGAACCAACCTATATTTATAAAGAATAATTTGAACATTGCAACTTGAAATGGGTTTTGAGTGATGCGATTTGGGCATTTGCTTGGGGGGACCATATTGTGTATTAAGTGTGAAAAAACTGATGGCATTTTTCAAGTATTTTCTTCTTTCTGTAATGGATCTATGCAGGGCCTTGTCATAAACATTGTTGTCAGAATCTTCCGAGTGGGGCCCTTATTTTTTTTCCAGTGTTGATTGATTCTGCTTATTTCTACTTGGTGCCTCCCGGAAGTTTCTTAAATTTTAATTATTATTAATGTTGTAATGCTACCGTGCGTATCCCTCCCTTAATGAAGAAGGGTTAATCCTTGAAATTGATGTGATATTTGCTTATAAAAGTATTACTAATACTCCGTCCCATAATAGTTGTCCAACTTAGGTAATATAAATTTTTAAGAAAAATATCATTTAATATTGCGTTTCATATTGTTTTTAGAAGAGAGAAAAATTTTAAGACCAATAATAGTAAAGACATATTTTACGGAATGGAGGGAGTAACACATAGTTAATGACCTACTTTCTTCCCATGTATCAAATAAATAGGTAAGAAAAGTTTATAGACAAATTCTTACTCTCAAAAATTAATTTATATCCTATTTCTAAATAAAATGCTCACATATCAATTGCGAATACTCACTACTTTTCTTACGGCACTTGATGTGAATGTTTAATAATAAAAGAAATCTTTTAAGTTGGACTAAAATCTTCATTATTTTTTTATATTAACATATTGATATAAACTTAACAATTATTCAACGATACTTTTAAAGTACCATTTGCTTATTCAAAACTTAATTCCGAAGCAATGTGCGGGTCTTCATTGGTTAAAACATTAAAAATTTATAACAAATTCTCATATTTTTTTTTTCCATATTTTTCAGTTCATTTCCTGACCCTCGTGAACGCAAGATGTTTGTGTACCGGGCTGCCTTTTATTCCTACTTTCTAGCCCTGAACTTCTCCGGTAAAAACGGAGGCCCTTGTTGTTAATGTCTAATAAATAAATAAATAAAATCTCAAATTTGTAACTGTAATTGATGCGCGCTGCCTGATAGTTCAACGGTTCGCCATGTATAGTACAGACTACCCCTCCACCACTGCAAATATGAACTTCAAAGGATGACTAAATTAAAGCATCGAATCAAAAATTCCAGAGGTTTTAGGTCAGTAATTTCTATAGTGATTATACAAGTTCGATTTCAATCCCCAATGTGACATATTATTGTCAGTTAGTAGTGCTCAAAACCCTAATTTTATCCCCAATTCCTGCCTTTCCCGCTTTGTGCTTTCCAGAATTTCAGGTTGAATATGCTGCAGTGGCTTCATCGAAAGGGTTCTTCAGCAATCGAGCTTCAACCTTGGTATGTGCGCCTTAGAATTGTTATTCATTTTTGCTTACTTCACTTTTCGATCCCCACAATGTGTGAATTACTCCTTAGAATTTGTTTTTTTATTTCGCTTACTTCATTTTTTCAGAATTCTGAGCTAATATGAGAGCGGTTTTGTAATTTAATTGAAATTGCGCGTTGCCAACTCATTGCTTAGTATTTATTGAGACAATTTCTAGTACCCTGATCTCAGAAATGGTGCATTGCATCCGGGAATTTGATTACCTGTGTTCTTTATTTTATATTATCATTTCAACGTTATGACTGAAATGTGCGCCAAATCACAGCTAGGACATTCCCATATGCCGGCAACAGCTAATAATATTTTTTCCAATTTGTCCTGTATTGGTTGATAATTTAGGGTTGACAATTTCGTGAGAAATCGGGTATTTTATTTGTCTGACTGGAGTTTTTAATTGGGTCTAGGGATCCAATTGAAATTCTATTGGCGTCTCAACGTATGAGTTTTTCCTAATTATCCTTCAAACCCATTTTTGACAGGATTTGACTTTGTTTTACATGTCTGGCATAAAATAACTGAAAATTGTCTGAATAATAAGTTTTGTACTGATTTTTGTATGATTCAGTTTTGCCATTCCTTCACTAAAATCAAGAGTTTCACTTCCATAGGATGTGAAGACATTTTTGTAATTGGATTTTTGGGGTAATTTATTATATGACTTCATCTTTCTATTAAAAATTTCCTTCAGAAATGATCTGTTAGCAGCTCAGTTATTGTGAGTGTTTTCCTGGTTGGTAGGCAGTATATACTTGAATTTCTACAGCAATGGAAGGTGATTGAGTCTGATTGAATTTCAGTGCTTCTTGACAAAATCCTTCCTATTCTGTCCAAAAAAGAAGCATGTTGTTTTTAGCTGCTTCAGTGTGTATATATATATATATATATATATATATATATACATACATACATACGGCAGCCCGGTGCACAAGCATCCCGCGTTCACGCAGGGTCCAGGGAAGGGCCGCATCCCAAGGGGTGATTTGTAGGCACCCTAACCTGACTTTGTCAGTGGCTGATTCCACGACTCGAACCCGTGACCTTTTGGTCACACGGAGACAACCTTACTGTTGCTCCAAGACTCCCCTTTTGATACACACACACACACACACACATATATATATATATATATATATATATATACACATATATACATATATATATATATATATATATATATATATGTATATATGTGTATATATAT
>JACYFF010030531.1:25672-57106 GCA_017589665.1 Selenicereus undatus
ATATATATATATATATATATATATACATATATATATATACATAGATACATATATATATACACATATATATATATATATATAGATAGATAGATAGATAGATAGATATATACATATACGTGTGCGTGTGTGTATTTTTCCGGCTTCTTCCTTTGGAAGTGTCTACTAATGCATGTAGGCATGCTGTGTTTTTTTTCCCTTGTTATTATAGTTTATATTTACAATATGTGCCATTAGCTGTGGAATAAGTTGCGACAGAGTGCTACGACCCTTAAAATACACCTATTGTCTTTATTCGAGGAGTATTATTTGCATGACGTGAGGCATGATGTTCTCGGCAACCCAGCAATGCTGTCACTGGAACTAATCAGGATGATGACTCAGTTAGACATGTGATTAATTATAGAGTAATCTGATAATGCTTTGAATGCTTGACTTGACTTCTTATTATTTTATCGTCCTCCATACATTACCTTATTGCCCTGGATATGAAGTTATGAAGTTCATTCCAATAAGAAAGCATAAAGGCTTTGTTTTCTCTTTCCTTTTTTTTTTTTTTGTTTGAGTGCATTCGCCAACCAAGTTTATATCATGATCATACTGCTGCTTCTTAATTGCTTTATTGTAAAAATTTGACTTAATATACTAATATCCCCCCCCCCCCCCCAAAAAAAGGTTCTCACCGTAAATATCATGATAAACAAATAAGCTAGTTAGCATGATCAATCTAGCTTAGAAATGCATTGGTTTTCTAAATCATCTTTGTGTTCCATCATTATATTAACTTTGTTTTTTTTTGGTGCTAATCATTATTTTGAACTCTATATACATGAAAGTCTCAGGCTGTGAGAAGCTTGGTTTGTTCAGTTTAATATTGACATCGAATATGGAAATGATGGATATTGGGTCTAACCCCTTTTGGTAATATATCAACTCGTAACCTATCAGGTCTGATTGCCCCTTATTTGAACAACCAATTCTCAGTCACTTTACCAGGAATTAAACGTTTGAAAACAGAAAAAAAAAATTGAAAATTGAAAATCCTTCCCAGAGACTAATCTCCTTAATATCCTCCTATTGTGAATTTTGATTTAATTACTAGATTAATGTGGACTTCACATGTTCATAATATTCTTCTATTGTAAACTTTGATTTAATCATGGGACTAATGCAGACTTCACATGTTGCTAACATTTTTACAAATGTGTGCAGCTGGGAGCATATGTTACAAAAACTGTTTTACAATGTATATATTCAGTTTTTTCATGCCTCAGAATATTTTTGTGGTAGAAATCAATGCCAGGTTTTGCGGAACCCATGACCAGCACAATCTAAAATAAATTGATAGGCAAGTTAATGAAGTAGCAACATGCAGGATCTTGACCATCCCCCTTGATGGCTTGTATGCTTCCTTTCTTTTGTTTTGTGTAACTAGAGGAAAATGCTTTGGGATCTGGCGTGTAATAAGTCACTTACGATATCCTGCTTGTGCACTCTTAAAGATTCCATGAGTAATCGTAGTAGAGGTTAATTATTACATTTCATTTATAATTTATTTATGCACTGAACCGTTTCCTTTTTTTGACTGGGAGACAATGCTTCATAATTTAATGTGAAATGTAGTTTGAATATGTACTCATGTCCTCTTAAACAATGTCAGGTCAGTGGTTGCATGATGCGTATATCTTGTTATATTTATCATATATTTGGACATCGAACCAGCTTTCATTATGAAAAAGTCAACTCTTGTTCCTCTTGGATTTCAATTAATATCTGCATATTGACGTACCTGTCATGTTGTTCGAAACTTAGAAGGGAATCCTCCTATCGTAGTAGCTTTCCACACCTTTCAGCCCTGCGTCACTTGCTTGTATTGGAAGAGTATGCTGCATTTTTCTGGATGTTTGTAAAAGAAAATGGCTGAGCATAAGCAGATGTCTTTATATACACCCCTCCTGTCAGACCATCTTAGCTGCTGTGAAACTTTCTAATATATTGACATGGCTAAATTGGTTGGTACAGAAGAACATAAATCTCTGCAAGCTGAGTTGACAGAGATAGGGAAAAGCTCAAGATTATCGTTTCGAAGCCACAACTCCAGCTTTAGAAGAAATGTGTCTGTGGGCTCTTCAAGAGATGCCGTCAATGAGGAATTCATCCAAGAATGGGCTAAAATTGAGAGATTACCAACCTATCAAAGGTCAAGGGTCTTTTTGTTTGATGAATATAGTGGTGGAAGCATCACTGATGTCAAAGGAAAACGGATGATTGATGCCTCTATGCTTGAACCTCTGGACCGTCATCTTTTTATTGAGAAGCTCATCAAACAGATTGGGCAAGATAACCTTTGTCTGTTACAGAAACTCAGAAATAGATTAGACAAGTAAGTATTCTGACCATCTGTGTGGAGATGATTAACTTTTATAGTAGCATTGGACCCTGACTTCTCCTTTCTCAATTGTACCGATCATATTCTTGAATTTGGGATGAAAAGAAGAGTAATGCATCCCTCAAGCTGAATGAACTTGACCTGATCCTTTAGCTTAGCATGATAGAGTTTATCTGCCTGCTGCTTCTCACCAATGGCAGAACCATGAGCTTCATCACTTGAGTCTAGACCAACTTAAAAACACTCGGCTACAGGATGACAATCCTTCACTATGTGTATGTGTTATATAAAATATATAACGAGTGTCCACACCCATCATCAAGGTCAGATTGTCCATAATAGCTGACCCCCCCCCCCCCCAAAAGGGAAATTACCCTTGTTTACAATTTACTTTTGTTCATGACACCCATTCACCACATCTGTTAGTAGTGCTTATATGTGCCAAAATGTCGACATTTTGAAGGACATTTTTGGAATTTTAAAAGCTAACAGAAAATAAACTTAAAGAGGGGGCTTGACTAATTAAAGTGCAATTACATCTCCTTTCAAAGAGGAGGTGGCCCAAACAAAAGTGGCGAATTTGTGAATTATCTACAGATTCTTGTCCGCTTACTCTTAGGGTTCTTTCTTCTTTTGCAGCACAGTGAAATACCAGCAGTCTGATTCCGTAACATACAGATTGCACATTATAGGGATGATCTGACACTGAGAAATATCTTTGAGTTCAACTTATATGATGTAACGCAATATTTCATAATTATACTGTTCAATTCTCCTATGCTTAACAGTTTGTTAGTTTCTTTCTCTCCCATTACATAATGCAGAAGCGTCATGCTTATTTTGCATCTGAGATTAAGCAAAGCTGATACTTTATGGCCTCTCAGTTGAAAGAAAATTCAGGATATGTATTGAGTTGTAAATCAAGAAAGCTGTTTATGGTAGTTTATTTGATTCCACATTCCTTTTTAACCTTTCTGCTCCTTTTTGTATAGGGTTGGTTTAAAATTGCCTGCTGTAGAGGTGAAATATAAAAACCTTTTTGTGGAAGCTGAGTGTAAGGTTGTTGATGGCAAGCCTCTCCCAACTCTCTGGAATTCTCTTAAAAGCAGTACCTCAGTAAGTATATGAAGTGTTGTAGATGCAACACTAATGCTTATCTTGTGGATGTTTTTGCTCCTATTCGTTAATATTTTTATGATGATCTTTTATTCATCGTTGGGGTTTTGATTCCGTTGGCCGCTAATACTACAGGTCATTTCCAAGTTAATGGGATCTCAACCACAAGAAGCAAAACTAGCCATCTTAAGGGATGTCAGTGGCATAATCAAACCTGGGAGGTTAGTTGAAAAGCGATCTTACTATTGGTTTTCCTGCCTCTGTGAAATGCTGCTATACCGTGGGGGGGGGGGACACTTACTGTTGTTGAAGCTTCCTTGTGGCCTATAATCTAGCATCTTCTTCCACCATTGGATCATTATCAGGCCATATGATGAGATATATACATATATTCATAGAGATGTATAAATATTCATGTTGCCGTCTGTTGCTCTCTCTTATTGTTAAAATCGGTATCACTTTGGAACAAATGAAAATAGATGCATAGGACAGCATCAGTCCATGCCTAAGGTATGAAAAACTTCAGAGCTCTGGAAGTTTCTAAATTTGTAATTGTGAGTGAGAAGGTCTTTTCTACTGATGTGGTAGCTGAAAGTCTGTCATGATCTGTTTTTCCGGACATTTAGCAGAATGCAGGCTTCTCTGATGCCAGGGTATTAATTTTGGTATTCCTTTGTTGCCCAATGAGTAAGTCATCAATAAAATTTTGGTGTTTCTCAATCCATGGAATCTGAAGATTTTCAGTATTTCTAAATGGTTGAAATCCGAAGGTTGTTCAGTGTTAATGACATATAAATACCCTTTCTCTTGCAGGTAGGTCTTCTAAAGAAGTGTATTTATATAGTTGCTTTTCACTCTTGCAGGATGACTCTGCTGCTTGGTCCTCCAGGATGTGGAAAGACATCCCTTTTGTTGGCGCTTTCTGGAAATCTGGACAAATCTCTGAAGGTTTTTACTGTTATTGAGCTTTATTGTTTTGTAACAGTATTGTTGCTCTGGCTGCCTGTAATGCTAATGTCTATTCATTTTCTCATTGATGTTTTAAAACCTTCCCAGAACTTCTTTTTTAAAAGATATTTTTCTTTTAAAAGTAGTCCCTCTGCTTGTCAGGGGTAGTGCAGTAATGATGCCTGCCTTTGTGTCTCCCCAGACACTGCAGGGGGATTCACCTTGTGTTGTTGCTGTTGTGGAGTTATCTTATTCGCATGTAGACTTGCATATTGCCCTAGTTGGACTTCTTCGTTGATATTCCAGCGGATTTTGGTTTTGATATACATAATTACTCAAGTTAGTTACTAAGTATATAAGCCTTCACCTTATTGCGCTGCAAAAATGCAGGCCTCTGCTTTTGAATTAAAGATATCGTAAAGTGCTTAAAAGAGGGATCATTATGCTTTATCTAGCACTTGATTAGATTGTATCTTATAGAGTCATTCAATTCAAAATTCCTACATCTTCTCTTTCTTATGAATTGCAGATTCAAGGAGATATTGAATACAACGGTTATAAACTGAAAGAATTCATCCCACAGAAAACTTCTGCTTATATAAGCCAGCAAGACCTGCACATTCCTGAGATGACTGTGAGGGAGACAATTGATTTCTCAGCTCGCTGCCAGGGTGTTGGAAGCCGGGCAGGTATTTTTTGTACACTGCTTTTTGGTGATTCATTACTGAAAGTTTTGTCATGGTTGGTTAGTTATGCAAGCATCTTACCCCTGTAGAGACGATGATCGAGGTCTGTAGAAGGGAGAAGCAGGAAGGAATTATTCCAGATCCCGATATAGATGCATACATGAAGGTATTCTAATTGAAGGTTCTATATCTCACTTCTGGATTTCCACGTTCTGCACTTAAGTCTTTGATTATATACTAAATTGACCCCATGCTGGTCAAAAGTGGGTGATATATCTGTGCCATGTGGGTCGAACTGCATAGTTTTGATGCCTCCCATCTTTGGTTAAACTTGATGAAGATGCTTGATGGAATACTTCTCAGCAGATTATGACTCTCTGACTGCTATGTAACTTGGAGTGATCTGTTCCTGAAGTGATCTGTGGGAGACCAAATGAGAAGTGCCTTGCTAAATTTAGATGTTCTCCTATATATATCTTATTAAGCTAAATTTAGTTGTGTCGCGATGAGAATGTGCTAGACTTCCTCTCTCTCTAGGAGAGCAACCCCTTATGCTACTATTGAGCTGAAAAATGTTGTTACAGAAGAATGCATTGCCCTTCATTGGGTAATACATAGGACAAAATGTAATCTGTCACTGCCTTTTTTATTATGCATCTTCCCTTGTCCTTGACTCTTTGGGCTTCCGTAACAGAATTAACCTTAGAGCTTTTTGCAGTGTAAAGGATAACATTTTGACGATTCATTGAATTGACGATGATGAGAATTCTGTGGAGGATATCATTTTCCACTCAAGCTGCTTATCCTCCAAAAGTTTCTGCTCAGAATTCTGTAGTGAACAATGAAATTGGACACAAGAAAACAAATCATCATTTAAAAAAAAAAAAGAAGAAGAAGAAAATCTTATAGCTTGAGTGGGGGTGCTCTGTGGATTTTTTTTAATGCTAAGCTTCTTTTTTTGCTTGTCAAGTGGTGCATGAAAATGCTTCTTAAGGCCCTGCCACTGAATATTGTCAATACCATTTTGATACAAAGGGTTTGGATGGTGGACTCATATAAACCATATTTACCATTGTTTCCAACCTGACATTTGACCACAGGAAAAGAAAACTGACAAGAATTGGTGTAACTGGTGGAGAGAGTAGAGGAGAGGATGCTGTATGAGGGCTATGATGATTTATTAATCTCCCTTCTTCCATGTCTCTGAAGTGGAATCCATCTTGTTTTTCCTGTATGCTTCCAAATTATGTGAGTGGGGATTAAAATATGCCATACATGTTTGTTTTTGAGATTTTGTTAAAAGAATTGTGAACTTTTAGATAAACAGTCTAATGATCTAATCATGTAATTGATCACCAGTTCATCATAGTAAATTTTCTGGTTCTTCAATAAGCATGATGCAATTAGTAAGTGTTCTGTGATTGTCATCACTGATACTAATGCTTTGGGGTAACAGGCGATTTCCTTGGGAGGATTAAAGAGCTCCCTGCAGACAGATTACATTCTAAAAGTAACTCTCTGACCAAATCTACCTCGTATTTGATTTCTGTGGTTTACCTGTGGACAACTAGTTTGGCCGCTAATCATTTCTTGACGATTCACTTTTTGGCAGATTCTTGGACTTGACATCTGCGCTGACATTATTGTGGGAGATGCCATGAGGAGAGGCGTTTCAGGTGGTCAAAAGAAAAGATTGACCACAGGTATCCCAAAAACCTACGACTAAATCATCAACCTTTGAACTTCAAATTACATCTACATGTTGAAGAATCATAACTTCAATGTAAATTCACAGGTGAGATGATCGTTGGCCCAACAAAAGCACTGTTCATGGATGAGATAACCAATGGATTGGACAGTTCCACTGCGTTTCAGATTGTTTCATGCATTCAACAGCTGGTGCATATAACTAATGCTACTGCACTGATCGCACTTCTTCAGCCCGCGCCAGAGACGTTTGATCTGTTTGATGATGTAATCTTGATGGCAGAGGGAAAGATAGTGTATCATGGACCACGTGATTGCGTTCTGCAATTTTTCGAAGACTGTGGTTTCAGGTGTCCATCGAGGAAGGGAGTGGCTGACTTTCTGCAGGAGGTAATGCTTCAAGTCTTATATCTAATAGTTCAAATTTATCATCAGGAAGTAATGAGCATTTACCAGCTGCAAATTCAAACGTTCTTTGCTATTTTTAACAGGTTATTTCAAGAAAGGACCAGCAACAGTACTGGTTTTGTGAGGACCCTTACAGCTATGTCTCCGCAGATCTGTTCCATGATAAATTGAGGACATCTTCGATTGGGGTGGTTCTACATGAAGAGGTTTCGCGTCCACATGCTAAGACACAGGGTGATGAGGATGCCATCTGCTTCTCCAAGTTTTCTCTTCCAAAGTGGAAGCTTTTTAAAGCCTGTTTGTCAAGAGAGTTCCTTCTTATGAAGAGGAACTCTTTTGTATATGTGTTCAAGCTCTCCCAGGTTATTTCTGGCGCTGTTGTTAATCTTCTTTTTCCTTTTTAACTAGTTATTTTCATACTGCATGAACTATTTGTCTGACTTTGACATGCCTGTGTTAGAATCTGACACTTCAAATTAGTGACAATGACCACCAAAACGCAAAGTGTAACTTTTAGATAGATGTTATTATGCTAGCCGGATTTGGATAGCCAAGACCATCTAACAGAATGCTTTTGTACTTGTAGAGCTTGACGTAATTACACTCTAACCATATTTTTAAAAAAACATTTCCACTGCAGTTGGTTGTTGTGTCTCTGATAGCTATGACGGTATTTTTGCGGACTCGGATGCGCATTGACATTCTTCATGCAAATTACTATTTGGGCGCTCTGTTCTATGGTCTCATTATCCTTCTTGTTGATGGATTTCCAGAAGTGCCAATGACTATCATGAGACTTCCTGTCTTCTTCAAACAGAGAGATCTCTGTTTCTATCCCGCTTGGGCCTATGCAATCCCAGCCACTATTCTGAAGGTACCTCTGTCCATTTTGGCTGCCTTTTTGTGGACAGTGCTTACCTACTATACCATTGGATACACTCCGGAGGCTGGAAGGTGAGTTTTGCAAGAGTCCGAAGTGCTGACTACTTATTGAATTTTAAATAGTCAATGTCCTTGTGTTGAACAACATGAACTTTTTTTTTGTGTTTTTTGGTGGGGTTTATAGAGTTGTATACTTGTATCTTCTTAGATTGGATCAGAGTGCTGTCTTCCAATGTGCTGTTGTATTTATGCCTGTCCCATTTAGGTGGGAGATATTCTTCTATGATTGACAGATGTCTTCTGGAACATGAGGATTTTCTTGCTCCATAATTTTTTTGGGACTGTGCATACTGTTCCTGAGATATGATAGCGGTTCTGTCTTTGATTCTTAGTGCTTCAGTCTTGTGTCTTCATTCCATAGAGTAAGAATCAAAGACGATGTCCATAATCCTCTGCTGCATTTTTAGGTTCTTTCGCCAACTTGTTCTGCTCTCTGGTGTGCACTTCTCATCAATATCCTTGTTCCGGTTCTTCGCAGCTTTCTTCCAAACAATGGTTACTGCTACTTTTGCCTCTGTTATCCTTATCATGTTTGTTTTCATATTCAGCGGATTCATAATCCCAAGACGTAAGACTATCAATTAAGTTTCAGATAATGAGTTGTTTTGATCATGTGACATTTATCTGATACTATTTTTCCTCCAGCTTCTATGCCAGGTTGGCTGAAATGGGGATTCTGGGTTGCACCTCTCACATACGGGGAGATAGGTCTTGCTGTTAATGAATTTCTCGCTCCAAGATGGGAGAAGGTACAATACTGTAAGAAATGTCAATGATGATGCGTCCTTTAAAGTAAAGAGTTGATCCACTAGTAAAACATCAGAAATAACCCTCTAAGTCAAATTATTAGAGGATATATTTTTTTTAAAAAAAATAATGTAAAGATCATTCTAGACATTCTTGAATCATTTGACAAGTGTTCTGTTGCCATTTAGTATTGATGTAAGATGGCTACTCCGCCCTGGGTAAAAACAAGTTAGCCATGTGCTCATGCTCCTCCTGTTTCTAATGACTACATGAACTGTTTTTCTCTAACTTACAGTACAGTCTTCTTTAAGTCGATGTCTCCATTAAGCTGAGTCTGTTGGGTATACATTACTTTTCCCCCAGTGGACTTCCCCGTCAGACATCAGTCTGGCAACTTCTGAAAGATTGCTATTGTTTTGTTTACTGAAAGTATTTTCTGTCATATCATATTTATTGTTTGCTGGTTTCCATTCTTGTAGATTTCAACCTCAAATGCGACACTTGGGCAAGAAATCCTTCAATCCCGTGGGCTGCAGTTTGATGGTTACTATTACTGGATTTCAGTTGGGGCTTTGTTTGGGTTTTCTTTACTCGCAAATGTTGGGTATACTTTAGCCTTGAGTTTGTTGAAGGGTGAGAGCACCATTCAGTCCTTTTCTTTTCTTCTTCCTTTTTTTCCCTAAACAAATGGTAAATGTGTCATAGTGTTATTGAATTTGTAGTTCCTCCTTTATATTTGCAGCTCCAGGAACTTCGGCTGCAATAATCTCACGAGAAAAGCTATCGCAACTACAAGGACTGCGAGATCCAGGAGAAGATGCAAACAGCACCACTAGTTCAAAGAGTTCTGGCCCCAGAAACGATGCAGTGCCCATTAAAGGCATGAAAAATTTGTTCTTGATTTTCCTATGCTCTTTCAAATAGTAGAGTTTAGTGAACTCTCTTTACTCGTGGCAATTCTTTCGTGGTCATATTCATCTATTCATTACCTAACAACAATTGTTAATCATGGCAGGCAATATGGTTTTGCCTTTCCAACCACTTACAATGACCTTTCACAGTATGCGATACTACATTGATACTCCTCTGGTAATCTGCAAACCAATTTTCTAGGAGTTAGATGCCTTAAATAAGTTCAGTATTTGAACAAGTTCTTTTAATTCTTCTGTGGTCTCAGGAAATGAGAGAGCGGGGTTTTTCTGAGAAGAAACTCCAACTTCTCGATGGTGTCACTGGTGCTTTTAGGCCCGGTGTTCTTACAGCATTGATGGGCGTCAGCGGAGCGGGAAAGACAACTCTTCTAGATGTTCTAGCTGGAAGGAAAACGAGTGGCACTACTGAAGGTGAAATTCGGATTGGGGGCTATCCAAAGGTTCAGGATACATTTGCTCGGATATCTGGATATTGTGAGCAAACAGACATACATTCTCCACAAATTACTGTTGAGGAATCTTTGATTTTTTCTGCTTGGCTTCGGTTTCCTGATGATGTTGATTCCAAGACCAAAACTGTACGTCTGTAACTCTGTATTAATGGGGAAGAAAGTTAAAATTCTTATTCCACTTATTTTCTTGGATAGTTTTACAGAATCAGTTTCACAATGTGTGCACAGGAATTTATCAATGAAGTCTTGCAAATTATCGAGCTTGATGAAGTCAAAGACTCCTTGGTTGGGACACCTGGTGTTGGTGGTCTGTCCACTGAGCAACGCAAGCGGCTCACTATAGCAGTGGAGCTTGTCGCCAATCCATCAATTATATTTATGGATGAACCTACTACAGGTCTGGATGCAAGAGCAGCTGCCATTGTTATGCGAGCAGTAAAGAATGTGGTTGTTACTGGTAGAACTGTCGTTTGCACCATCCACCAGCCAAGTATTGACATATTTGAAGCATTTGATGAGGTAAGAAACCCCCCTTCTTTTGACAGAAAATTTTAATGTCAAAGCTAAGGCAAGGATCATGCACTGTAACTGGTAAACTACTGATCAAGAAAATAGATCTAGGGCCCAACCAGGCAAAATGCTCATGAAGCAAGATGATAAAAAAGAAGGAATGATCCAGTAATGAAGCTCCCAAATATTGTTTACCTGTAGGTCAGCGATTGCCTGAGTTAGGCCATCACTTGTCTCAGTTTCTGAGGCATTAGGAACCCACATATTTAGGTTGGAACGCGACAAACTGGTTTTAGTTATGATTGACATAGATTGACAAAATATGTGCTGTTCCTGTGGCAGTTATTTTCTGTAAGAGCCTGTAAGCCACTGAAGTCTGTCTAATGTTGCCTTGCTGAATGAGTTTGTTATCAACAAGTATTGATGGCTTGTGTATGATGTGAGCATTAGATTCTCTGTTCTTATTGATGACCTTGTATGCCTCGTCTTGTGAGTTTTTCTTTGCTATTTATCTATGTTCATCTTAAAAGCTGCATTGTGATGTCATTTGAATATAAGAGAACAGTAATTGAATTGCTTGAATTTCTAAAAATCAGTTTCTCAATGAAGTCAGATTTTTCTTCTGAAATAAGAGTACTGCAATTTTTACGTCCTGTCTTTTTCTTCAATGTTTCCAAGTTGTGGTTTTTTTGTGGACTCTGACAAGAGGTGTGTGTCTTTCTACTGCAGTTGATTTTTTTGAAATCTGGTGGACGAGTAATCTATTCTGGACTGCTGGGCCAGCATTCAAGCCAGGTTATTGAATATTTTCAGGTCAGATTATTTTCATCCCTTTCTTGTTCGGGTTCTCTAGCTGAATTTAGTGGTTGCTGCTGCCTGCTATCTTGTCCTGAAATCTTTCTGCGACAATTTCTGTTCTTTATTGAATTTCTTGACAGAGGATACCTGGGGTACCCAAGATCCGAGATAATTACAATCCAGCAACATGGATGTTAGAGGTCACTTCAGCGTCAGCTGAGATTGAGCTTGGCATTGACTTTGCAGAATTTTACCGTAATTCTGTTGCATATCAGTAAGTGTTGTACTCTTATTCACTGCCAGGATTATGATATGCAAATAGTGAAAGCCGCTATAGTTTCAGAATTCATTTTTGTCTGCTTACACTCTTCAGATGAAGGTGATGCCTAAATGATTCATCTTATTAGCTCCTCATCATAATTGGGGGGGGGGGGGGGGGGATAAAAAAATAAAAAACCCATTAAAAAAATTTTTTTTAAAAAAAAAAAAAAAATAAATTTATTTTAATTAATTTAAAAAAAATTTATTTTTAAATTGGGTTAAATTTTTTTTTAAAAAAATATAAAAGACCCCAAGTATCCCCCCCCCCCCCCCAAAATCAACCGAAAAATATTGATCACGGTCAAATGTCTGAACTAGTGTCCAATATGGTATATAAAACCTTGTAACTTCGAAACTTTAGGCTCATTTCATTCCTAGTTTTCAGTCAATGGATTGGTTGACTTGCTAGTTCTTGTAGGCAATAGCAATACCAAACTGTACTGTGGTTTAATGTTCGCAAACTACGTCGTTGTAGTCCATGATCGCTTCATATGATAGAGTTCTCCTATATTTTCAACCTGAACATATAGGATTCTGTTATAATTTGGACTAGAAAATCTCCTAGACATATGTCCATCAGTTGTGTTTTAATATTTATCTTATGTCTTTCAACTTTTGTTTTTTGTGTTTAACTGCCCTTTTGCGTTCTGATTCCTTGTTTTGAAGTCATTTGTGCATGGAGTTGCATTTCACTCTTGCTTGAGATTGGGTTATTAAGATCAGGGCTTTTGGGAAATTACACGTAGCTACGCTTCCTTTTTGGGAAGTAGTAGAAACAGATATAATGATTTCCCCTTTCATCATGTTGGGTTCAGGACAAATGAAGAACTAGTACGGCAGCTAAGTACTCCCTCTCCTGGTTCAAAGGACCTTCATTTTGACAGGCGCTTTTCAAGATCTGTTTGGGATCAATACAAGGCTTGTCTATGGAAACAACACTTGTCTTACTGGAGAAGCCCTTCGTACAATTTGGTCCGCCTCATCTTTGCCACTCTAGCATCTCTTATTTTCGGATTGTTGTTTTGGAAGCAGGGGAAGAGCATGTAAGTTTGGCTATTTTCTGGTTATCCCTATATTTATGTCTTTCTTCAAGTAGTCAATCTAAGGATTTGGACTTCCTTTTCTTTTTTTCCTCAGGATTTCTTTCTTTTTGGTTAAGCGTACTGCCTGCATTACCAATATTTTTAAAAAAAAATACATGGACATTTATTAGATGTCCGACATGCTGCTGTTTACCCATCAGTTAGGACTGTTAGGTGCAGTTCAATTTTTGTGGCCTGTTTCTCTAAGTTTCTCTACGTGGTACTGGGCATCTGCTGCCCCTATATAATTATCTTTGATATTGCTGATGTTTGAGTTGCTTCCTGCAGCATGTGATTACATTTTCTGCAAATATGTTCTTCATATTCTGAACAAGTTGCTCATACATTGTCCCATTTGATTCTTTTGTTCCTGAAAATGGCAGTGAAAATCAGCAGAGTTTGTTCACAATATTTGGTTCCATGTTTTCTGGAGTGATCTTCTTGGGAATAAACAATTGCTCTAACGTGCTTCCATACGTAGCAACAGAAAGGACTGTTGTTTATCGGGAAAGATTTGCAGGAATGTACTCTTCATGGGCTTATTCTTTTGCACAGGTATACTGTTATTTTGAATTGGTTAGCCTATTGCAGCTTTTCTTGAAGTCAAAATATATATCTAAACTAAACCTGAAGTTCAGTAAGAGCGAAGGGGTACATTTTTACACGCAAATGATTTTACCTCCTCATCCCAAATTATTTCTCTCTCGATCTGTGGGGAGGCACTAATACTTTAATTCATTTATTTATCTAAAGGCATCATTCTCCTGCATTTTCCCCTTGCCTTCTTTGACATCCAACCCAAACCATTACGATCACATCCCACCAGGTAGGTGTTGCTGAGGAATTAGATAAGCCGTCATGACTGTTGAAGATCTTGCAAAGACATTTTCATTGACCCTAGATTTAGAAAGTTGTCACTGCGGTAGTGAAGAAGAAATAATGTGGTTTTGGTGAGGCATTATGTTTTATGATGCTATAATCCAAAGCTGGAAAAATATTGCCCTCAAGTGACATCTCTGCCGTTACAAGAGTGGATATCACACTAATCTTGTTTTGGTGACCTTCGTTTTTTTTTCCTGCTTCAATGTCTTCTTTGCATATGGCATTCCTTTATTTTTTGATCCACTGATTAGCTACTTATCATGCAGGTCTCTGTTGAGCTTCCCTATCTTTTTTCTGTGGCTCTGATATTCACAGTCATCACATACCCAATGATTGGCTACTACTCTTCAGCCTACAAGGTTTTCTGGTACTTCTATGCCATGTTCTGTACTTTGCTGTACTTCAACTACATGGGTATGATGCTTGTGGCTTTGACACCAAACTACCAACTGGCCTCCATTATATCCTCAGCCTTCTACTCAATGTTTAATCTGTTTTCTGGGTTTCTGATTCCTCAACCGGTAAGCTCCTCCTTTCAAATGTTGCTTTAATGTGCATGCGTAACATTTTTGGCCCCTCATTAAAAAAACTCTTTATCAAAGAAAAGAAGAAATCCGTTTGTGACCCGTTGAGTTCCTTCGCTTTCTTATTTTTATTTAACAAACACCCCCCCCCCAAAAAAAATCTCCTGTATTTATTTGTATCTTGCCATGATCCCATGATCAACAATTGTGATATTTCCATTGCGTCGAAAACAGATGCCTGGTCTTACCAAAACTAGCTTGGTTTTGATGTTGACATTTTGGTATGGAGCTTTAACTTCAGTGTCTAGTATCTAAGTCTTTACTTATAGGGTGGTAAACTCAGCATTTTTCACGTTCCATTTCAAAGAGAACCTGAATATCACGTCTCAAATCACATTTGTTCTGATGTAACAGATGAAATGCTTAGCTTATTTTTCAGTCTCATCCCATGTCAATGGAGAATGACTTTGTTCATTTCGTCTTACTCGAAAATTTTTCATTGTCAAATTTGCTGTGAATTCCTTAAGCTTGGGCCAGAGATAAATCTGATTCAAAATTGTTTTTATTGAGGTCGTAAGTCAGACAAAATGAACAGAGCCAACATGGAGGAAAACTGTCCTTGTAGATTAGAATCTATTCTGAATCTGAATCTGAATCTATGCCTCGAAGAGTCCGGTCGAACCAGGGCGTGGCACACCCTTGTCGCAATGCAGCAGCTTTACTCTAGAATTACAAGATCGTTTCCTTGGATCGCGAGAGCTTTTTTCTGAACAGATTTTACCATTCTTTGTAATTAGTTATTGAATGGAGAGACCTAATGGTATATAACTTTGTTCTTGCAGCATATTCCAAAGTGGTGGTTGTGGCTATATTACATATGCCCAACATCTTGGACCCTAAATGGTCTGCTCTCGTCCCAATATGGAGATATACAGCAACCAATCACTGTGTTTGAAAAAACTACGAAGGTTGCTTCTTTTGTGGAAGATTACTTTGGATTTCATCACAATCAGTTGGGCATCGTTGCTGTTGTCTTGATTCTGTTTCCCCTGATGTTTGCATCGTTGTTTGCGTATTTCATTGGAAAACTCAACTTCCAGAGGAGATGATTGAGAGCTGTACAACGTTGTAATTCGATAATGGTCACTCGACGTTTTGGTTAGGTAAACATTGATGCAATTTAGTCATCATTTGTTGGGAACTATGTTAATGAAATGTGAAAAATATTGGTGGCGTATATCAAGTGTTATCTTCTGCCAGCGATGGTAGCCCTTGTCTACAAAGATTATAGCCTAAATCTTTTAATATTTCCCCATAATATTAAGGTTACTTGAGCCTGGTTTTAAAATTTATCTCAGATCTTCAGTTGTCAGAATAAGTTTTTGGTTGAATTGATTTCTGGAACTAACATCTTAAATTAGTGGGGTCACTACGAGGGAAGTGTACATGCCATGCATGCTTTGACTGTAAAAAAACGTGTGCTTCCATTATTGAGTCTAAAGTTCTGTTGCCTTTCGTTTCAACTAACTGAAATTGATAGAAAAAATACTTTATACCTGGTTTTCTTTTTAAAAAAACAAGAATATCGCTATAGATAATCGGTGCATCTCTTTAATAGACGAAAAATATAAGATTGGAGTGCAACGGAAAAATATAGAGGCAACTACTAATGTTAGGATTGTTGATACACCAAGCTGTTGTGAAAGATAGTACAAATGATATGCATGGTGTGTAGGCGTGCAGCTTAGCTTTTTAAGCTAAGCAAGGCCCTTATGTACCCCATTGATAGGGTAATAAGTCTTGTGTGAGATCATCTCACGTAAGTCATGAACAGATGCTTTTAGGATGATTATTAATAATTAATTGGGATAACTGATAGTTTACTTAGGGATGACTGTTATTATAGTCACACCTAAATGAACTATTAGTCATCCCTAAATTTAAAAGTCACTCCAAAATATACTGCTAGTCACCACAAAACATCAAAAAAATCACCCCTAAAAGAATTCGTCTTACGATAACACTTATGTGAGATGATCTCACCTAAGAATTTGTGTTGATAAGCCAATACAATTTTTAAAGAACTAGGAGGTGAAGAAAACACACCATCAATTAGGCCCTCAAAATTAAGACGAGTAATTTAGATTCATGTAAATTGTCCATAGATTTGAATTCAAAATCAAGAGAAGTTATTGTATCAAAAATTCAAAATTAAGCATTAGTATTATAAGTAAGCTAGTAATGTATTCCCACGAAACAATAACAAAATTTGACTGTGTATGATATCATGTAATGTAATAAGTCATGAACACAATTTTGTGTCACAAATGTGTACATTATGTATTATAAATTGTGATCCTGCTTGTTTTAGGTCATACAATATGCGCCCCCCCCCCCCCCCCAAAAAAAAAACAGAAATAAAAAAACAAGAGACACCCATGGATATGGATAATTGACTAATAAGCTTAAACTTAGTTACGTACAAGCACAAAAATGCTCTTCTTTTTTTTTTTTTATCATTTGTCAGGTAATAATCTCAAGAGGTAAAAATACCATGACAAAAATACAATAACTTCGCTTATACAAAAGGAAACAAAAAAACTGTTAAACTCTAGCAAAAATAGCACCGCCAGATTCCTAGTTCTCAACTAGCTTAAATACGGCTGGCAAAAATCTGTCCGATCCAATTATCCGAATTTGTCCGACTCGAAAAAAAAACCGGGTACGGTCACAAAATTTATGTCCGAATTCAAAATTCGGACAACCGGTCATGTCCGAATTTAAATCCGGGTTGGGTTTGGGTTTGGACATTCGGATTCGGATTGTCCGAATTTTTGAACCATTTCGGGTTCGGACAAATTCGGACAACCGGATTCGGACATCGACAACTATGTTTTTATGTAATTTTAGTCCAAATTCTTTAGAAAATTTAATAAAAACAAATTCAGACAACCGGGTTCGGACATTAAAAATCGGGTTCGGGTTCGGTCACACAAAATTTCGGTCAGAATTTTCTAAAATTATATCACAAATTCGGACATTTGGACACCTAGGTCCGGACATTGGACATCCAGGTTCAGACATCGGACATTTGGGTCCGGGTCCAGATCTGGTCAAAGTGTCCGATTTACAATACGAACAGAGTCCGAGTATGAAATTTTTATCTGAATGTCCGATTTGTCCAAACCCGAATTAACCCGGACACGAATTTTTGCCACCCATAAGCTTAAAGTAGCAGGAAAATGCTTTAGACCCCAAATCTGAACTAGAGATGGCAATGAAGAACCCCACCTAGATTCATCATATTCAACTCAAATTAAAAAGTGTAGGTCCAGTTAAATGAGACTCAATGGATTTTAAGCGGATCTAAGGTTGGGTTTGAAATTTTCAGATCTAGATCAGACCTAAGACCCATTAATTTTTTTTAAAAAAAAAGCTACAAAGGCACTTGACTCAAGCAACTATATACCTATAAACCCTAAAACCACTTTGCTTGTTGCCGGTCGTAGGACTATTTTGGTATGTTCGTCTACATTTTAATAGATGTTATCTTTGTGGTTTGTATTAAAATATTATTTTTGATGTGTAAGACGTAAGTCACAACACTTTGCTATTATATGTTGCTGAAATATTTTATTATTAAATATCATGTCTTCTAAATTCAATTATTTGTCTTTATAATATGGTAATTTATGTTGGAATGTAGAAAAAAATAATTTTTAATATGAAAAAATAATTTTTAATGTGAAAAACAGCTAGGACACATAGACCCTTCAGACCCACAGTGTTTGGGTCTATGTTCCATCTTTCCATATCGTTGAATTTGGGGCGGATCTGGATTTAGGTTTTAAAAAATTAAATGAATCAATGCAGATCCGACTCATTGTTATCCCTAACCTGAACATTCATCATGAATATATATGTTGTAATTACAAATATACATTATAGTTATAATTCCACAATAAATACAAGGTCATGAATATATGTCAACTGCGAAAATTATGTCAACGGTGAATTTTATACTACATGATGTCAACCCAAAACTCATACTCTTTTGTAGTATTCATCGTGGTTAATTGTTACGAATCTATCTCATGCTCATGTCAATGCTTTAAATTTATATTCACAAGTCACAACCCAAATTAGCATCATCTTATATGGATTGTAGGCGGGAAGCAGTTGAATCATAAAAAGGCCTCATCACAAAAAGTGAATCTGTACATCATCTCGTAAGAATCTTGGTTACCATGTACATCAAACCAGGATGATTGCGAAAGATCAAACTAGTACTCCTGACATCAATTCTAGTATTATAAGCATGACTGTTAGCTGACACAAATACAAAACCACAACAAACACAACGGACAGTTGGACCTCCGAGGACTGCAGTCCAAAGGTTAGATGAGATTTTCCACCTGCTGCGGTGAAAAAAAGGCCCTACCCTAGTCCTATGACGTTCATAATGCACCTTACCTCACCTAAAAAAGAAAGGCTTGAAAAGCAATTTCGGTCAAAATCTCAAAAAAACAAAAAAAATCAAAATATGAAGCTAACCAATATGACATTGCTTATCAAATAACAGAAAACTACATGGTTGCTGCTCAGCAGCTGTGTCCCCTATCAAGCATATATAAAGCAGCAACCTCTTTCCTCCTAATTAAACGCTGCAACTTGGTGACACAAAAATTTCCAACACTAATTTCTCCCAGGAAGTAAACCAATCAACTCAGAAACCAAAAACACAAAGAAACACCCCAATAATAGAAAGGGGAAAAGGAAAATCACAGTAACACATAAGACTGATGCATAGTGTATACATTGTTTTTGGTTAGAGAGCAGCTGTAGCAGTAGAAGAGACCAGGCAGTTGACTTATTGATCAAATAAATTTTAAATCAATGTAAATCATGGATTTTTTCAATCCTTTCCTCTCACGGTTGGTCTTCGGGCTTCTCCAATTTGAGGGACTTCACCACCTCCCATGCGAAGTCTGAGTCATCCCTGCCAAAGTGACCATATGCAGCAGTCTTCAGGTACCGGTTGCCGCCCCTCTTGAGGTCAAGGTTAATGGCAATCATTCCAGGCCTGAAATCGAAGTTCTCCTTCACAATGTTGAGAATCTCCTTGTCGGGGATCTTTCCAGTTCCGTAAGTGTCGACGAACACTGACAAGGGTTCAGGGACACCGATAGCATAAGATATCTGAACAATGCACCTGCGAGCAAGGCCATCGGCAACAATGCTCTTGGCAGCTTGCCTAGCAATGTAAGCACCACTTCTGTCGACCTTGGTTGGGTCCTTTCCAGAGAAGGCACCGCCTCCATGGGCTCCCCAACCACCATAGGTATCAATGATGATCTTACGGCCAGTAAGACCAGCATCTCCATGAGGTCCACCAATCACAAACCGGCCAGATGGGTTGAGGTGGAAGATGGTCTTCTCATCAAGGTACTTCTCGGGGATGACAGCCTTGATCACATGCTCCTTCAAATCAGCAGCAATCTCATCATTGGTGACAGTCTCATCATGCTGAGTTGAAATAAGAACAGTGTGAACACGGATAGGGACCATCGCACCATTGTCATTGTAGTACTCAACGGTCACTTGGGTCTTGCCATCTGGTCTCAACCATGGGCAGGTGCCATTCTTGCGGACTTCAGTGAGGCGGGCACCAAGCTTGGTGGCAAGGACATGGCTAAGGGGCATCAACTCAGGAGTCTCATCAGTGGCATAGCCGAACATGTGACCCTGATCACCAGCACCGATTTCCTCTGGACGCTTGGTGAGGTTACCATGTACACCCTGAGCAATGTCAGGGCTCTGCTGCTCAATGTTCACCAAGACCTTGCAATTATCAGCATCAAGACCCACTTCAGCAGATGTAAATCCAATCCGACGGCAAGTGTCACGGACAATCTTTTCGTAGTCTACATTAGCCTTAGTGGTGATCTCACCGAAGACCATGACCAAGTTGGTCTTGGCACAGGTCTCACAAGCCACCTTGCTCTCGGGGTCTTGCTCAAGGCAAGCATCAAGTACCGCATCAGAGATCTGATCACAGAGCTTGTCAGGGTGCCCCTCGTTGACAGATTCAGAAGTGAATAGGAAGGTGTCCATTTTGTGCAAGCTGCATAGGCAAAAGCCAACAAGTGGGCACATAAATCAGAATCAAACAGCAAAACGCAAGACATGAAATGGAATCCCTCCAAATTGGACAAAGGAAAAATCCACCTACACTGAATAATTCAGTGGGGAAGGACAACAAAAGATACGGTGAATAAACGTTCGAAAATAAAATTCTTTAAAAGAAAAAGTTTTATTCCTCCATTCAGACACTCATAGAATCTGACCCATTTGACATAAAGATTTTAAACTTATTCCAAGCTTAGACAGCTGCCCACATTTTATTTTGAAAGGGAATAAAACCGCATCTTTCCCCAAAAGCCTCCCAAAACCCAGACAAACAGAATCAATGTATACGGAAACTTTCACAAGATTCGGGGAGTTCATTATTCTGTAATTTTGCTAGTTCCTCCCCTCTTTTTTTTCTTCTTTTTTGGTTTGTATGGAAGAAATTAATAATTGAACCAAACTAAAAAAAACAAAGCAAGAATCAGAAGCAATATTCAATGAACAGACTGAAAAAGTGCGAAGAATTAAAGCAAACAGACTACCAAAAAAGAAACCTAAGCAAAACCCTTGCCCCAAGAACCAATTTCCCAGGAAAAAAAAAAAAAAAAAACCTATCAACTTCAATGTCCACCGACAGATCTCTACAACATGAAGCAAAAACACAACCAAACTAAAAAGATCCAGCAGAAATACAATTCAACAGAGCAATTCAACACCTCGCTAAACAACCCGAGATCTAGCAAAGATTATCAACAACCAAACAACGTCACCGAATGTGCTCAAATCTTCATCTATTTTTTACCCAAACACTTAAAATCAAAGCAAAGACAGTTGAATAATGATCAAGAAATCGAGAAATGAAGAATCCAGCAGAAGTAATTTACCTGGAGAGCACAACCACCCCGAAGGAGCAGAGGGCAGAGGAAGTGATGAAAGGAGTTGAAGAGAGTGAAAACGGTCCGAGTGTTGGTGAGTTTGTAAGGCGTGTTCTAGGTGCACATTGTGGACCCATATTTATAGAGGTCGGCTCCTTGAAAAAATTAGAATAAGTTAAAGAATCATTTTAATTTCCTTTTTTCGGGAGGGGCTTTTTCGGGGGAGGGATTTAGTGAGGGCCTAGGTGAGAGAATGTCCGCGTTCGACTCACTGGCGTCGGTGAGTGACAGCGACCGATTTTTACTACAGGCCCGGCCCGGTGGCCAAAATGACGGAAGTACCCTTGGTTCTGGAGTTTGGCAACACCTACTGTTACGGATGTCAGTAGGGATTCCTACCCTTAGGGATGTCATCCCCGCCTCATTGGAACCCGGCCCGTATTGGGAACAAATTCTCATCCCAATTGGGATGGGGACAGAAAAAAATCTCTAAATAAGAATTAGAATGGAAATGGAGCAAAAATTTACCCCATTTCTGTCAGCGCTACCTCGCTCAAGGAAATATTCATTTCCTCATCCTCGTTTCCCCGCCCCTAGTTGGTGAAAAATCTTCATCCTCATTCTCACATATTAATTTAAAATTAAATGAGTCATTTATTTGTAAACATAATACCAACGCTATATCAGTACATTAAATTTAAAAAATCATAGATTGTATGGACTTATTTTGTGTGATTTGTGCATTGCTAGACTTATGGTGTATGAACTTGTTCAACTTTAATTTTAGTTATATTGTAAACTTTAATGAATTTTGTTAGAATTATGTTGCGTGGAGCCTACAAGAGTTTATTATACAATTAATTTGGTTAGGATTTAGGAACGGCAGATTGGGTTTTCATCCAAGACTCATAATATAGCTATTATAAATGAGAAAAAAAATGACGGGCGAAAATTTCCGTTGGGATTCCTTCGGGAATTAGATCCCCACTGGGAACAGGGACGGGGGGACATTCTTTCCCTACAATGGGGAATGGGGCGAGGACGAGGATCTTAGCAAGGACAGAGATGGGGAATATGTCCCATGTCCCAACCCGCCTCGTTGTCATCCCTACCTACTCTTCACATTTTAATAACCTCTATATTAACTTATTGTGTAATGTATATGATAAATTTGTGCATAATTCTCATAAATAGACATGTTAGAGATTATGCAATTCAAATACAACCTACCATTCAATCTAATTTTTGTTATATTCATTCTTAATAATTGACAATCTAAAATATGTTCCTTTTTTTTCAAATAACATAACATTGTCTTTCATCCATACATAGAGATTTGAGTTCAATCATTTAAAGAATTGTGACCTAATTTTCATTTACATGACATATATACAATGCATAGGAAGCAATAATACGACACTCATCTTTAATATGAGAAATGTTGAGCTTTGTGCCCCTAAGTTAACATTGCATATTTAAGAAGTTTGAAGGTATCACATGAATAATGGTTTCAACTCAAATTTCGCCCTAACTATTTACCCCTAATGCAAACGCATGCAAGGACACTTTTTCTTCAATTGTTGTCGAAACCAAAGAATACAAGTAAAGGGTTAAGCAACAAAAATTAACAAAACAAAACAACACAAGCAACCACACCGCCCAAACACACAACACTCCATACCATATTACACTTGCTGTATAGTACCTGAAGTCGCTCCCCTTTAGGCCCAGCCTCATCTAATCTACTGGAGAATTCCACATGGTTGCATAGATGATAGATTATTTTTTGTTTAGGAGGGAAGGGGAGTGGGCCTAGCCTGTTAGGTCCCCAACTCAGGGTTCCTCGTAGGCTATACAGGTGGGGGAGGGGATAGCAAAATCTGAGCAGGAAGTCCAGGAACACAAACCCACCAGTAAATTCTTGCACAAAGTAGAATTTGTGGGCCCCCAAGATCAAACCTGGGAAGGGGGCACCAGATGTGATGTTGACCACACAAGCCAACAGCTCTTCGGCGGTTGCATAGATCGATACCCTGTAAGCCTCCTCGTTAATTGATTTAAATTAGCTTGGTCATCCTAAATTCAAACTTACCCTCACATGCTTTTTGCATTCTGGTGGAGAAAAAAACTTTTTCGGATTCATCCGTCATTTACATTTTTACACTCTCATTTTTCATAACTATTACTATAGGTAATTTTAGTACCTCAAGATGAGTGATATTAATCTTCCTCACATCGAGTTTTTTGAATTAATTTTTTTGTACCTTCACATTTATACTTAGTTACAATATAATTCGCAAATGATGATTATAGCCTTTTGTCTTATTTTTCGCTTTCTTTACCCTCAATTCTCCCTGTTTCCTTCTCTATCCTCTTTCGTCCCACCCACATTAATCTATTATAGTACATGGACGAATTTTTGAAGTACACGGGTGATTCAGAACTATCAGTATGTCAATGAATTCTTTATGGTGGAATATCTTGAGGCTACTGACATAACTGTCAACTAACAGTTGTGACCTGACCGCCAAAGCCGACCCCACAAGTCCACAGGCTCATTGTCAGAGCTTGCATTCAATTTGCCCCAAATTTATGTGCATTTATTATTTAATTTAGTTTAAAATCTAAAGTTACCTATTTAGGGTCTGTTCTTTTTGTCATGAAATATCAATTGGTAAATAGATAAAGTTAATTAAAATTGGTAGAAATTGATTGAAATAAATTGAAGTGGATATTTTTTATTGAAGTGGGTTAAAATTAGTTGAAGTTGATTGAAGTGAATTGATTTTTTCTTTTGTGTATTATAAATAGAAGTTAGTCAAAATAGTAAAAAGTGGGTTGAAATAAGATTTATTTTTTATTAAAACTAGAGTTGGAACAACCCAACAATTTTTTGAAGAGGCCCGGTGGATAAGTTTACTTATATTTAAAAAAAATAAAAAATTAAACATCTTCTTAACATAGGACCATTTTTAATTGCCTTTTTTGTATTTCTAGGGGTTTCTACACCTCTCATGCACCCAAAAAAAAAGAAAAATCAATTGTCCATTTAATTTTAGTTAGCTACATAGCCTACATTTAATTCATACATCCTACATCAAATGTGATTGATTTATTTGAAATTTTCGTTTGTTGAATTAAGTAGTTTCAAATTTATGGTTTAACAATTTAGGGCATGTTTTCTTGGGCTTATGAAAAATATTTACTAATACTTATTGTTAAAATATGTTGAAAGTTTTTGAAACTTGCTGAAATGTACTAAAACATATTTAAACATGTTGAATGGTTGAACAAAATATTCTTATATATTTTCAATAAATATTTAACAGTACTTAAAATTGTTGAATTCTGCTAACACATTGAATAATGCTAAATTGTAATGATGAAAATTGTTAAATACTAATAATAAGTATTTATAATGAGTTGAAAAGAACATTCAATATCATCGTTGCAAATTTTACTAGATAAATTAGCAGATGTTCTCAACCTCTTCACTTTGCTACTAGTGTATGTGCAAAAAGAAGTTCTGCATAACTATGCATTAATTCTTATTAGGGTAGGGCTTGGCTGGGGAAAATGGCTTCCCAAAAAATGATTTTTCCAATATTTTTTGTTTGGTCAAGTAATTAATTAAGGATAGAACATCACTTTGACAGAAAATAAGTTTTTGGAATAAAATAATTTTCATTTGAAAAAGGAAGAAGTTGAAATTTTTTATTTTTACTTAACTTTAGTTTTCATTATTTTCTTCTATTTATTTTCTCTAATAGCCTTATCCTAGGTGGGTTTTTTTTCCCTTTCCAAATCTCAACTAACTACTACTACTTACAAGTTACATGCGTACTTACCCTTGAAATTTAAGAAATTAAAAACCGGACATACTTGAGGAATCCACGAAATCCCCCATTTATTACAATAATATAAAATATTTTAGAAATTGTAACTCAAAAACTATAATTCGATAGAATTTACGATAATGACCACACACATATATGGAGAAACTTTGAAAAAGTTCACTTTCATAAATTAAAGAAGAATATGTAATTACTGTACGACATTGTTGTCTTTTAATTAAGTGATTTTTTTATATGTATCATTACTCATATTCGAATTCTTTCCATATCATTATTTGTTCTTTACCATTCTGATGTAACAATAAAAAATAAATTAAAATTCTCGCATATGATGCAATGTATATGTGATTGAAGAACATACATAGCTCAAGCTTTTATCAATATAAAACTGATTTTACCTAACTTTTTCCAAAGGCGAAAAAAAGAAAGAAAAAAGATGCCATCAATCTCAAGTCTCAGCTAACCCCACACCTTTATTTTGTGCCTTACGGATCATATATACAGTAGTGCATGCCAAGTCATTTCATGATGAATTTCAGACATTAATATCATCATGCACAAGGAGATTCATAATTATTTTCTACTTTGATATTGAATTTCATCAATAAAGTTCACATCCTCCAAAATCACAGGATAATCCACCCACAATAATCTTAAAATTAGTGTGTGCATATATTTCGTATTGTATGATAAAAATAAAACAGGTCTTAAATGCATACTAAAATTTACACATAAGTCAAAACACGCCTATTTATAAATGAAAAGACTAAAATAAAGACAGAATCAACAAGAACTAAGAATGGATGAAACAAAGTCTATCATACCAATATGGCTATTAAACTCACTGGAAAACTCTGATGTTTGATATTCAACTGTACAATATAGCATCCTTTGTAAAGTTTATAAGTAGATAATGCAACTTTATCAATTATGCTCTGATAAATTAAAAAGAAGAAAGATAAATCCTAAAAGCTCAATATTATCAAGAGTTTCATGATATTACATCGATATCATAATTAGTTAAGATGTTAACTATAATATTTTCATATTCTAACGTCCTAAGCTAAAATTACAGTTATAAAGTTAGCATAAATTAGACTAGGTGGGCATTGATGTCATCCATATATTCCAGATATCTTCTTTTGGATTCCCTTATTTATTTCATATTCCAAGTAATACAGATTAGCCCTACATAATTGATTAGCCCATGACATAAGTTGACTATAACTTTTCTTAAAATTATGTTTGATGTAGCTAGTGAGTATATAGTTGATCCACCACTTTGTCTTTTTCCTAGTTGAGTTGGTGGGATCTTGACAAATAATCACGTCGTGTCTCTCTTCACCCCCTGATTGTCTTTTCTCACCTACTTCACAGCGCAGTGAAACACTCGGATTGTGTTTCTGCATTCCCTTTTTTTTTTTCCTTTCCAAAGGGGGATGGGATCTTGTAATTTATGGAGCTAACAAGCTATCCTAGGGTCAAGGAGCCTTGGGTGAAATTGGTTATAACAACAAACACCCAATGTAGGTTCGGAAGATCAAACACCCAGTGTAGGTTCGGACAAACTAATTATTCGGCCAAAATCATCATACTTCGATTGTGTTTGGATAGCAATTCGGCTTACCCCCCTTGTCCTCCTCTTTCTTCGACTATGTTCCATCAATGCACGAGACTGACAAGTGATAGGGGCGCTGAATTGAGGGCGTCGTGGCTAAACTCGTAAGACAGGGAGGGTGGGAGGCGTAAGAGGAGAATTCTAAACGCAAGTTCAGTGTTTAGTCTAATATAGAATTAAAACACTTAACAGAGCCCAATAAATCCTCAAAATGTCATCCACTTTCATAGCAATATTCACCAACTGACCACAGAAAGTCAAATGTATGATTGTTCCTCTTGATGAAGGTGGGGGTCTCTACCATCAACTTCATATATACACCAAAAGGAGGAACACTCCACATTAGACCCCCAGACTAAAAATGCGACAAAAAATGGGGCAATAAGAGCAAAAGTTCTGATTAAATTGCCCTCTAAATTTCATTCCCTAGCATGTTCTATGGTCCTATGAAGATCATCAAGTCAGAGCCGATGCCTGGCTCATCGCCACAAGTCTCCGGCCCCCGCCATTCCTCCAAACCCCACGAACCGAAGCAAGAATTGAATCTTGATTAAGTCCTGACATTGGATGGGAAGCCGGGTCAGAATTACTGAGATTCGGAGCCTCTGATGCAGAACTTTCACCAAGACGTTCCCTAAGGGACTTGGGGTTCTTCTTTGGTTTCTTTTTGCTCCCAGTAGCTCTTGCCTCCATTGTATTGTTTGAAACAATTCCATTTGCAGGAGTCGAGTCTGCACCTCTTGATGATGAAGGGTTTTCATTTTTGTAGGGGCCGGAATTCAACTTCAGCTCCGTCAGGTGATTCACAATACCATCAGGCAAGGCCTCCCTCTTAGAGCCACTACCAGCATCTTCACATTTCTCCTTGCCTTTCTTAGAACCCTTGCTACCACTTTTCTCGATCTTGTCTCTTCTCTGCCCATTTTCTTTGACATTTTCCAAACTGGTTTTGTGGATTTCCATGAGTTCATTTTGCTTCTCGGGATCAGGCCAAAGTCTAGCCAAGTCCCGAATAAAGTGTGCAAGGCCAAACTGATGGACATATGCAAGGTATTCACGGGCATCAATCTCGCCTTCACGGTATTCTTTTGAGATTATCTTGAAGGCAGCACATCTGTCCTTGTCATATCCTAGGGCAGCACGTATCCCTTCAACCAAGGATTTGTCAGGCCGGACATCACTTTCCTTCATGGAAGACTCCCCATGGGCAGCAGGACCCCCCGATTCTCCACTTGTAAGATTCAAAGCTGTTGAAGATGAGCCTACATCTTTAATGCTATCCGTCCTCTTGGTGGGATTTGCAGAACTAGCAGAATAGGTGCCATTGGAAGATGAGCCAAGAATATTAGGAGGATTTTTAGACCTAGCCGATGTGGAGGGTCCTACTGCCACTTGCCTATTTTGAGAGGAAATGGCAGGACTAGAATGCGAAGTTGATCCAGCATTTAATGGAACCCCACATTGAGAAGACGAACCATTTGCTGCTAATGGAGTCTGATTTGCCGATCGAGGAGCTGTCAAGAAAGCATTTACGGCTGCACTTCCAGGATTTGATGGGCAAGAGGGAGCAGCTTCAGAGGTGGTACTTGGTTCCTGAGAATTCTTTTTGGATTTACGGCGTCTTCTTTTAGATGTTCTAGGCAGTCGAGGGAAATCAGAGCCACTAAGCAGTACACTCCTGAAATCCAACAAAGCACCCTGTACTTGTCCTGGAGATAACACTGCATCTGAGGTTGAACCCATATCATTAGTCCTGCTGCGACCAGGAACTGCTTGCACAATTAAAGAAGCATGATGCTGTACATTAGAGCCGGTCCCTCCCGCACTAGGGTGAGTACTAGAAGAGAGTTGATGGTTAGATACGCCTCGACGAGAAGCATCCACTCTTACATGCCGAGTTTCCTCCTCCCTATCTTGATAACGAAAGCAGGTAGATAGCTGTGGCATTGAAAGGTACAGTTACACAATTTATCACACTGGATCTGAAAACTTCTACAAAGCACAGGCAATTTCTTTGTAGATAGCATGCCAATGGGGACATAAATGCATATATGCAACGAAATATGGAACATTGAATGCCATTCTGATCTAGATTGCAGAGTATTCAAGCACCTAATCCTAGAAGCACAAGCCAAAAGACGCCTGGACAACTCATCATACAAAAATGTAGGATCAAATAACGGTTTCAATGCCCCAATGGAGGAAGTGGGGGTCCAAAAGAGCGTTCATAGTACCTGCAAAGTTGCACTGCGTTTTGAACGAGACATGTTCCCACCATGTTCCAAGGCATTATGCCTCTGAAAATGAATGAAACAACCATAAGTGAACTGCATATGACTGGGTGTTTTTTTTTTTTTTTTTTGAAGCTCGTGAAAAACAGGCCAGTGTTATGAGACTATCATGCCACGTAACAGTAACGTATGGATCAAGAAAAGTAAGTGCCAGTTTAGTACTAGAGCCTCCTTGCATTTAGGTGATGGTTTCTTCCATCATGCCAATCTATGACCCTTGCCTCATAGACCATACAACATTGACAATATTCAATAAGGGAGGCATTCCCCCTGAACAAAAGAAATTGAAAAAGATTCTAGACAGACCTTCATGTCAGCTTCGCTGGCAAAAACAACAAACTTCTTCTCAAGACAAGAGTCATCCTCACAAAGAAAATGAGCCTGATGGAAATGATTCTGAAAAGCATACAATCAGTTAGTTGAACCACAAGGTGGCAAAATAAATTCAAAGACAAAGTTGGAGGAACAAAGTGATAAACGAGAAAGCAGCAAACCTCCAAGTCATCATAATCCTTGTAATATTGATAGTGATTTGGATGCTGCCTGCAATTGATGCATGTTGGATGCATGTCGGTTTGTTTAAACTGAGAGCAAAAAAAATAAGCTTCTTACAAATAGAAAGCATGTTCTACCTTTGGCATATGTGGCAAGTATAATGTTCAGTAGACAGGTGGAAGTAAAGTTCATTATCACCATAAAATGGTCTCTGACAGAACTCACAGGGTGGATGTCCAGAAAACCCACATCTTTCACTTTCATCACCGTCAACTTCTGAACCACCATCTCTAATATGCTGTCTCAACTGCAGTCGAGTATATAACTTCTGTTCACATATGAAAACCTGATCCAGAGTAAACATGTTAAATACACGATTAAAATAACATATTCGGAGTGTGCATATGTATTTAGTGCAGCAATCCAGAATACCTGCCCTCAGGAAAACCGAAGATGGCTCCAAACAACTAAATATCCACACACATAATGCGGGTGTGGATAAAAGAGATCATACTCTACTCATTCATAATCAGTATGAGTGCTGAATATTTGCCAACAAATTCTAGAGGAGTCCAGCCAAGTTGTAGCTTATACTTCACAAACTAAGAGACATTGATTATAGATATTAAAAGTTTCTAAAAAAATGAAAAATTCCTCCCCAAATTCTTCCAACCTTGCCCAGCTATTTATCTGTCCTGCAGATAAGTTAACAGTTTAGGTCACTTGTTAAAATACGGAAGACACTAGACCCCCATCAAGAACACGAAAACATGGACTAGATGGTACCATCATTCACATGCGGGGTTTCATCATTAACAGCAGATAAATGGTCCTTTTAAGAACTCATGTTTAACGCGCTGCTTGCTTTAACAGCCACAATGTTGACAACGACAATTGCAATGCAGATAACACCACATAATCCCATAATAAAGTTCCTCAAATAAAATTCAAGACAACCATCTAGAGTGATGCTCTCAGAAAAAACACAAAAACTTGATAATTTAGAAAAAAGTCACTTTCAAGAACTTACAAGTTATTTGGTTCAACACAATTAGACTAGAATGAATTGAATCAGGAATGAAATCAAGAGGTACAATATGATGGTTTCCAATTCTTATTACCATATGTTTGGTTCAGTTTATAAATCAGAATAGTTGATACCAAGAAGGATAGAGCTAAGTTTGGGGAGAATGAAATATTTAATCAAACTCATATCTAACAAATTTAGTAATACCTCATTTATATGATTCTAAATTTTAAAAATAAAAAGAATACATAAACCAGACATTAAGCATAGAAATACGATATTCCATTCCAGAAAATCTAAACCAAACAACCCCTTATATTCAACCAGAAGCAACCCCCCCCCCCCCCCCCCCCCAAAAAAAAAAAACAAAAAGGGGGGGACGAAGGGCAAAGTACTAAGCATTCCAAGGACTAACTTTAACAACATAAGCTATTTGGTTCAACACAATTAGACTAGAATGTATCGAATCAGGAATGAAATCAAGAGATACATTGTGATGGTTTCCAATTCTTAGTACCATATGTTTGGTTCAGTTAATAAATCAGAATAGTTGACACCAAGGATACAGCTAAGTTGGGGGAGAATGAAATATTTACTCAAACCCATATCTAACGAATTTAGTAATACCTCATGTATATGATTCTAAATTTTAAAAATAAAAAGAATACATAAACCAGACATTAAGCATAGAAATAAGATATTCC
>JACYFF010030534.1:0-33889 GCA_017589665.1 Selenicereus undatus
CGAACGCCAATGGTTCGAACAAATTTATCGAAACCTTAGAGAAAAGGGTAAACAAGCTTGGATAGTTGACATGTAGAGGCTTAAGGTCGACATCCCCTTTTTCATATGGTTTCTTACATTTACTTCCCAAAAAGGTTTGAATAATGTTTATAGACTCCTAAGTATAAATGTTCAAACCAGTCTTGCTAAAGTATGGCATCTTGCTGATGGTACAAGTATAGTCTCCATCCATCCTCCTACGCACCAGCCCATACAACTTTTTGTACAGGAAAAAACTGTTCACGCTTTTCCTTACAAAAGTGGCTGGGAGGGAATGGATATCGATACTGCCCAGCTTGGTGACATCAAAAAGGTTCATGAGCAAGCCAATTATACAAATGCCATCCTGAATACAATTGTTGAGCAATTAAACCAGTTCAATGCCAAAACTGCTGCCAAAAAGGATATGGCAACCCCCAGTACAAAACCTTCGTCCTCCTTTACAGACAACATCTCCAAACCATTTCTCAAACTAGATAGTATTCCTAGAACCGTTGTGGAATCTCTGCCTAAACCAAAAAGCCCAAATTTTGATCTTCTTCAAAAGATCTCTGAACAAATCGAAGCTATTGACAAAAAAAAGCTCTAGCTTGCATTGATAAAACCTGCCAGCAAAATGTTGACAACAATTCTTCCTCTGAAGAAGAAGAAGAAGCTATTACTAGTAGCAGTGACTCAGATGAAGTTGTAGCTACTATCCAAAAGACCTTCAAAGATGAAGAACCTATCCAAAATTCCTACAAAGAAGAGCCTCTTACTCTTAACAAAATACAAAATTGGAGAAACACTAGGACTAGGAATTATTATCCTAGACCTACTCCTCCAGATATGCAATACGAAGAAAGAGGCCAATTCACAGATAGAAGCTTCGATGGAAGATCTATTTATGGTTGGAACATTGACGGCAAATCTGAGCATGAAGTGCTATCTACCATTGAAGAAATGGGAGTAGCAGTTGCTGCCTTTAAAGTCAATGGTTATTCGAACAAAAATATAGCTACCATAATTGTCCTTGGTTTCTCCGAACAATTAAAGATTTGGTGGGATAACTGTATCACCTATGGTCAAAGGTTAGATATTCTCAACCATACTACAAATGAATTGGATGAACATGGTGAATGGGTCCAAGATGCTTTCGAAACCTTAGTTCACACCGTAACTCTACATTTTATTGGCAACCTGCAAGAAAGTCAACCTGCTGCCAAAACAGTCCTTATCAATCTTAGATGCCCCACTCAGATTACAGATGGTATAAAGATGTGTTCTTTACCAATGTATTAAAGGGAGAATATGGCATGTAGAATTTTTGGAAAGAAAGATTCATTGCAGGCCTACCAAAGTTGTTTGGAGAGAGAATTCCCTCAAAGCTCGGACAACATTGTGGGACGGATGATATTCCTTTCCATACTCTTACATTTGGAATGATCTTTGGAGTTGTCAAAAGCGAAGGACATATCCTTTGTAATGAACTCAAAATTGAAGCCAAATATGGATTAGAGAAAGCCCAATCCAGAAAAGAAGTGGGAACTTTCTGTGAAGCATTTGGCATCACAAAAATTAAAGCTCCTTCTTCAAAAGTCGAACGTGCTAAGAAAGTTGTTCACAAAAGATTTAAAAGGCCAATAAAACCTCCAAGCAATTCTCCTCCAGCCTTCAATTCTAAGCTAACTTCTTCCAAAAAGAAGAACGCCAAAACGAAGCTAGTTGTTTGTTACAAATGTGGCAAACTAGGGCACCAAGCTTTCCAATGCAAAATAGAACATAATATCAGTGAGTTATTTGTTGATCAGCCTGGACTTTAGAAGAAGCTCCTAGCTATTTTAGCCCAAAACTCATCTGATAGTGACAAAGAAGTTGATTATTGTCAAAGCTCTGAGGAAGATGAATCAAATTATGATTCTTCTCCCATCAACGTAATCAACGTCATCACCAATAGAAATCAGAAAGAATTCCTAATTGATCTAATCGGAAAGATTTCTGATGAAGAGACAAAAAAGGAGTATCTCAGCAAGCTTAAAGACTTGATTCTTGAAGAAGAAAAGAAAGTCATTAAGTTTGATATTGAAACTCCAAGCCTGACAAAACTCTTCCAAAAATATCTAGTATCAAATCCTTTCCAGCGACTCACTACAAAAGATATCCATATTGAAGTCAATGAGCTAAAAGCTCAAGTTCGAGATCTTATACACGAGATCATCAATCTCAAAGCTACTGATCTAGAACTCCATGCAAAACTTTCCATCCTGGAAACAAAGATTCCAAGTTCCTCTCATATTCCTGACAATTTTCCAAATATAGAAAACATCCCTGAGATTGCAATTTCTAAAGAACAATTTCTTCATACAATTTCTCATGTAACAATTCAAAAATGGTATTCTATGGTCAAAATAGTAGTCAATGATTTCTCTACAAGTGCAGTAGCTCTTATTGACAATGGAGCTAACCCGAACTGCATACATGAAGGAATTATTCCTACTAAGTATTGTGAAAGACCAAAAGAACAATTTTGCAGTGCCATGGAGAACCTTTGAACACCAAGTATTAGCTGAACAAAGGTTACATTCAAAACAATGGTTATTGCTTAAAAAATATTTTTCTGATTATACAAAATATTACCCATGATATTATCCTTTGTACTCCATTTTTAACACAAATTTATCCTTTTCAGGTCAATGAATATGGTGTTCATACCAAGATTCTTGACAATCAAATCTCTTTCAATTTTCTTTTGGCTGCTAAGCAACACGAAGTTTTTCTTTTACAAAATTCTTCAATTTACAAATAGGTCAATCTTTTACAATTAAAACAAAATCAAATTTGTTATTTAAATAATCCCCTGTATAGAAGACTTAGGAAAAATTCTGAACCTTGGTCTGCTATACACACTGACATTACTAGACAAATCAAACAAAAGGTCGAGTCTTTAACATGTCTAGGTATTCCCCATCCCTTTTCATTCATGATTTTAGAAATAGATGCATCTGACATAGGTTATGGAGGAATCCTTAAACAAACAATGCATGATAAAGAATAGTTAGTTCGTTATCATTCTGGCATTTAGCGCGGTTCGCAACAAACTTATTCTACTATCAAAAGAGAAATTTTATCTATCGTACTTTACATTTCCAAATTTCAAGATGATCTTTTTAACAAAAAATGTCTTCTGCGCATCGATTGCAAATCTGCAAAAGATGTTTTACAAAAGGATGTTAAGAATCTAGTTTCAAAACAAATCTTTGCCAGATGGCAAGCAATTTTATCTTCTTTTGATTTCGACACTGAATTCATCAAAGGAGAGAAGAATTCCTTACCGGATTTCCTTACAAGAGAGTTTTTACAAGGAAAGAGTGACAAAACACCTTTTATGCAGGTCTTCACAATGAGCAAGAAAGACAAAGGCAAAGGTACACATATGAATGACGACTACAAAATTGTTCCTACAAAAAATTCATTACGGTCCGTAGCCAATTTTCCACCTCTACCATACAAAACTGTTGTCATAAAACCACCCACAAAACCTTCTAGAGACAATTATTTTCTCCGATATACAAAGCACCTTTTTCTTACCAGGTACAAAGTTTCCCCTACGAATCTCTTCATCAAAAGACTTGATTCATCGAAGCTTTAGTGACTCACATCACCTTGGTGATCATCCTCAAAAAATTCGACAATTTTATGAACTCATTCTTACAGACACCCAGTCAACTGACATTACCCACACCACAGATGTCGCAAGTCGCTCCTGCATTTTATATTCAAATTTGGTTTTATCATTGGTGGGAAATGTTTGGTTGCACTCCCTCTGTCTTACCTAGTGAGGATAAGGAAGGATGGGATTTTTGGACTGCAAAGTCCCCCGCCTATCAAGCATTTACAAAAGAAGTACAATTATTCAGAATCTTCAATATTACCTGCATATTCCGTTGGGAATGCGGATATTAGAATTTTCTTCTTAATTCATTTCCCCTATCTATTGTGCGAATTGACAAGGTCAGATGGGGGTATGAATACAAAACAAAACTCTGTGGCAAAGAAAATGTTGAATATTTTTGCAGAACAAAAACCAAAAATTTACCCTCCAAAACAATCATTCATTTTACGAAAAGGACGTTGCCCATGGTCCATCTACCCCAACAAAAGTGGAAGTCTCTTTTTCCTCTACAAAATCCAAATCCAAGGGACTAAGACAAAAATAAAAAGATATTCTTGAAGTCCTCAAAGATGACCCAGCAATAAGACAGATCTTTTTACAAAATCTCCTTGACAATGATGTCACAGATGACAATTCAACTTCAGCAAAGTCTGCTACAAAACCCAGAATTTGAAGATCTTCAAGATTCAAAAGATCTTTACGATCTGTGACAAAAACAAAATTTTAAAGACAAAAGAAAAGAGCCCGCAAAGGTCCTGACCCTTGGCAAAAGCAAGGGCCCTTACAATTAACAGAATTTTATTCTGCACGTTAAGACAAAACTGTCGGCAGGCACTATTCACTACAGTTCACCAACATTCCACTCTTCATCTACAACATCGATAAGTCACTATTCATGAACAGTCTCAAGGACAAAATTTTCAAAAGTTGTACAGGACAAAGCAGTTACGTTTTGACAATTACAGCCCAGCTTTCCGCGCATGACAACTGGACATCATTACGCCTCTATTATTGAGCTCCATCCAGCTCTATATAAGGAAGACATTTCATTCAGACAAATCATCGAAAAAAGAATCGAGAATTCAGAAGATCAAAAAACAAGAGCCAACTTGAGAGCTCAAACTCTCCTTAACAAATTCCCATCTACAAAACTCTCCTCTCTCCTCTTTAATTTTCTCCTTTACAAATCTCTACACAAGTTCCACAAATTTGACAATATATAAGTTTGTTACTATTGCAAATTATCTATAAGTTTTTCTTCAGTGTTCTTCTTTCAGTTTGTATTTTCTTTTATGTACCTTGTGTTTTAAGTTTTCCTAATAAAGTTTTCTTCTTTCGGTAGGTATTTTCTTATATGTATCCTGTGACGCATTTGGCATCACAAAAATTGAAGCTCCTTCTTCAAAAGCCAAACGTGCTAAGAAAGTCGTTCACAAAAGATTCAAAAGGCCAACAAAACCTCCAAACAATTCTTCGCCAGCCTTTAATTCTAAGCCAACTTCTTCTAAAAAGAAGAATGCCAAAAAGAAGCCAATTGTTTGTCACAAATGTGGCAAACCAGGGCATAAAGCTTTCCCATGCAAAACAGAACAAAAGATCAATGAGTTATTTGCTAATCAGCCTGAACTTCAGAAGAAGCTCCTAATTATTTTAGCCCAAAACTCATCTAATAGTGACAAAGAAGTTGATTACTATCAAAGCTTTGAGGAAGATGAATCAGATTATGATTCTTCTCCCATCAAAGTTGTAACGCCCCAATGATACATAAATCATAGCTGCATTTACGTACCTAAGTTTAACAACAAGAAATCAATGAATGGGTGTTACCGCCGTCCGCAAGGACAAGACTTTGCTTGAATATGAAAATTTAGCCATAAAAACAAAGTTTAACCTCAAAGGCCAATCACGACCATTCAAACCATTTAATTACATACAGGAATGATTCTAACTTCCCAGGGTTACATCAACATACAAACTCAGCTTAATTATACAGTTGTAACGCCAAAATACATACTGCAGTTCAGATATACAGCTGGAACACCAAAATGCACCACAATAAGGCATGAAAGCATCTTAGCAGTTCTATCTGCCAATCACATGGGTGGTCCTGACTTATTTATCACCTTCAACCTCCATGCCCGCCTGCGAGCGATTTACTGAACACTTTCCTAAAACAAAACATTAAAACATTTCGAACTGTGAGCCAAAGCTCAGTACATGCATCCCTGTACTGATAAAGATTCACTGAAAGAGAAATTATGAGGGTCCGCTTTGCAATTCATTTTGAGTTTAAAACAGGGAATGAGATGTACATAAAGCTAAATTGGCAATTATTATCTGTTGTGCACGCCTTAGTAACTGTTACGATCTATGTATAGGTATACACCTGCCAAGCTGATCGGAAGACTTGGCCTGAAGTCGTGCGGGTAACTAGAGGGCAATGCCTTGTAACTAATAACTGATGGGGTCACTAATTATGTGGCAAATCACTGATTCAATGGATTCATTGATGTACTTAACAAAACATTACAATTTCGCTAAATACGTCCTAATTTCTAAAGATACAGTCAATGAACGTACCTGAGGTTTTTAAAAACTAGTTCAAAGAGTAAATAGGTGCACTAAAACGAAGAGGATGAGAGCTTAGGCCTTGATTCTGTTCAAAAATCATTATAGGCAAATGAGGTTAGAAATGAACTTATTTTCATAATGAATACCTTTACATAAAATTAGCACACCTTTAAATAAAAAGAAACTAGTTTTACATAATGTGGCAAATGCTTATAAAGAATTTTTACAAAGTAGTTAATAGATTAAACTAAAATGCTGAAGTTAAATAAAGTATAGAAATGCTGAGTTAAGGCACGGTAGCGAGTTTAGGGGGTAGGGGCATATGATGAGAGTATGGAATGAATAATCCACAACTTATACTCCCAACCTCAAAATGAGACGTAAGACCCGAATATAAACAGATTAGGAAATCCCATAAAACTTTCATTTAGGACACGAAACATGATTCCCATGATACGTTCCATAAAATGGGGTTAGAACACCAACATGTTAGGTTTCAGTGCTGGAAATTCCATTCTGCCTAGGTTCAGTAAAATGGCCATAACTTCCTGCCCAGACCTCAGATTAATGCGATTCAAAAGCCATTTTAAAGCTAACATCCAGACCTATCTACCCACCAAAAATCTGAATTTTTTCCTTGTCCGATTATTACCAGTTTTTTTCCAACGTTCGTCCTATTTTTTCTGAAAATTCCAGCAGCACTGCTTTAGTTTGTTCCTTCACTTTTTGCACCAATCCTCAACTTAAACTCTTTCTTAAGAGTATATAAACACACTTTGGTACATCCAAACCTCATACAAAAACACCATACATAATTCCTCTTCATATTCATATCAAATAAAACTCCTTTTTTTAGTCACATAAACACACACACACCTCAAATTTAACATTAGTTGGTCCAAATCTTGCATTTTGGACAAAACCCTAACTTTGGGTCACTTTCAACTCACTCCCAACTTTTCCAAAACACCATAACAACATAACAAACTTCAATATATCAAGAGATATGCAAAGACAAGGATAAAACAAGCAATAAACATCACTTGAACAAGAAGCTTGCATGACCAAGATGAAACCCTAACCCTAACCTCATCCAATTTCAACTCCACCATAATCCATCAACAAGGTGATTCTTCATACCATAAAAATAGCATAATCCATCACTAAAACAACCAAAATAAGAAACAAAAACCAACAAGATCAAGAATCAAAAACAAAAATCAGCATAGGGGTGAAAATAACACTCACTTTGAGCTTGAAAAAGAGGTGGATATGATTCTTGATGGTTATGGAAGTGAAAGTGGTGTTTGGGGGTGGTGAGTGGGGGATGTTTTTAGGGTTTTCGGTGGTTGAAAGGTGGCTGGGAGGTGGTCTGCTGCTGTGGTGTGCCGAGTAGAGAGAGAAGGAGGAGAGGGAAGAGAGAGAAAGTCTCTTGAAAGCTTGGTGTAGAATGAAGATAAAATGAAATTTTTACAATTTATACTAAATTTACTTGGCTGCAAATAAAAGTGGAAAAGTCAAAATTATCAAGCTTGATTAAGGCTTAATTAAGAGGGTTTAGCTAAATAAATAAAGGTCAAGTCTTGTTGCATCAAAATCGACCTTAAACGAGCTCGGGTTTAGAGAAAGAACTGAAATTGAGTGCATTTGCAATATTTTTTTATTTTTTTTATATATATTTTTTTTCAACGTTAAATGGTTGTGGTGCCATGAAAAAGAATTTTAAACATTAAATTCATAAATATCAAGGCCTAACTCGATTTTCAAATTCGACTAAAACAAAACCCCGAATTGCAAAGTGGGGGCCTATCTGGAATGTCCATTGGAGTAATAAAAGAAATGATGTAAATGAAATGATATTAATCCCATGGATTACTGAAATGAAATTAATAAGTATAATTTAGAGTCGAACTATTACAGTCTTCCCCCTTTAAAAAGTTTCGTCCTCGAAACCGATGAACTGAACCATAACAAACAGGGTTACCTCGAATAAATGTGGGTATTTGGCTTTCATTGCCTCCTCGGTCTCCCAAGTAGCTTCCTGGGAGGTATGGTTTGTCCAAAGTACTTTAACCAATGGTATCTGTTTATTGCGCTGCTATTTGATCCTGCGATCTAGTATTTGAACAGGACGCTCTTCATATACTAGATTTTCAGCGATATCGATAGGTTCAGATACAATGGTATGGTTTGGATCTGGAATATATTTTTGAAGCTAAGAGATGTGAAACACGTTATGCACGTGCTCAAGCTCGACAGGCAACTCTAGACGGTAAGCGACAGGATTCAACCTTTCAATGATTTCATAAGGTCCAATGTACCTTAGACTCAATTTTCCCCATACCCCGAACCTCTTGACGCCTCTAGTTGGTGAAACATTCAGAAAAACTTTATCATCTACTTGAAACTCTAGAGGCCTTCTTCTTTTGTCTGCATAACTTTTCTGCCAACTTTGGGCAACCCTGATATGCTCCTGAATCTTTCTTATTGTCTCAGTGGTCTCTTGAATCATTTCAGGACCTATAATCAGTGTCTCATCCAAATCACTCCAGCACAACGGGGTTCTAGATTTTCTCCCGTACAGAGCCTCAAATGGGGCCATTTTGATGGTGGATTGATAGCTGTTGCTATAAGAGAATTCCACCAAAGGTAAATCATCTTCCCATTTCCCTTGGAACTCCAATACATAAGCTCTCAGCATGTCCTCCAAAATTTGATTCACACTTTCAGTTTGTCCATCTGTCTCTGGGTGATAGGAGCTACTGAAGTTTAGTTTGGTTCCAAAGGCCTTTTGAAGTGCTTACCAGAAGCGCGCTTGGAATCGTTGATCCCTATCTGAGACTATGTCTAAAGGGATCCCATGTAGACGGACTATCTCCTCAACATACAGTTAGGCTAGTCTTTCAATTCCCCAAGTATCCTTAATTGGCAGGAAATGTGCCGACTTCGTGAGTCGATCAACTATGACCCAGATAGCATTCTTTTTTGAGGCAGAAAGGGGTAAACCCATAACAAAGTCAATTGAGATTGAATCCCACTTCTAAGTGGGAATTTCTAAGGGTCGTAGTTCACCCATAGGGCGCTGATGCTCTGCTTTAACTTTTTGGCCGATTAAACACTTGTTCACATATTCTGCAACATCTTTGTTCATATTATTCCACCAAAAATATTGTCTCAAATCTATGTACATCTTTTTGCCTGCTGGATGCACTGAGTAACGAGTATTGTGAGCCTCTTCCAGGATTTGCTTTCTTACTTCCCCATTATTGGGCACACATAGGCGATTCTGGAACCGCAAAGTCCCATCCTCGTGTACTACAAAACCCGGAGACTTCGCTTTTTTTAAATTTTGCTTTATGCTTTGGAGTTCGGGATCACTTTCTTGATTCAGTCGGATTTCTTCCACTAGGGAACACTGAACAGTAAGTGCTGATAGTTGAGCATTCATTTGCCTATGAGATAGTAATTGAATCCCAAAGTCCTCCAGTTCTCTCAAGAGGTTCAATTGAGTAATCACCACATTTGCTTTACCAAGGTGGTATTGAATCTGCAAATCATAATCTTTAAGCAACTTAAGCCAACACCGTTGCTTCAAGTTAAGCTCATTCTGGGTGAAGATATACTTTAGACTTTGGTGATCAGTATAGATCTTGCACGAAACCCCATATAAATAATGTCTCCAAATTTTCAGTGCAAAGACCACGGTTGCTAATTCCAGGTCATGGGTAGGGTAGTTTTTCTCGTATGGCTTGAGTTGTCGAGAGGAAAAAGCCACTACTTTGTCCTCCTGCATTAGTACGCACCCCGTACCATTCTTCAATGCGTCACTATAAACTGTATACTCCTTCCCTTCCATTGGTAACGTTAGAATTGGGGCGGTAGCTAGTCGGTGCCTTAGCTCTTGGAAAGCTTCCACACATCTTTCAGTCCACTCGAACTTATTCACCTTCTTCAGTAGATTGGTCAGTGGTGAAGCGATTTTCAAAAAGTCCTAGACGAACCTTCGATAATAACTTGCTAAACCCAGAAAACTCCTAATTTCAATGACATTGGTAGGCCTTGGCCATTCTATGATTGCTTTCACCTTTTGGGGGTCAACTTTAATTCCTTCTTTGGTAATCACATGCCCCAAAATACCACTTCCTCCAACCAAAATTCACATTTCTTTAATTTGCCATAGAGTTGATGCTCCCTCAAGGTTTGTAGTACTGCTTGCAATTGATTACCATGTTCCTCCTTGTCCTTAGAATAGATAAGGATGTCGTCTATAAATACCACTACAAACTTATCTAAATAGGGTCTGAAAACCCGGTTCATAAGGTCCATGAAGGCTGCAGGGGCATTAGTGAGATCAAAAGGCATCACTGTGAACTCATAGTGACCATACCTGGTTCTAAATGCTGTCTTAGGAATGTCATCAAGTTTAATCCTAAGTTGATGGTACCCTGACCTCAAATCAATCTTAGAGAACACTCCTGCTCCTTGTAATTGATCAAACAAATCATCTATTCGTGTTAGAGGATACTTTTTCTTGATGGTAATCTTGTTGAACTCCCTATAATCAATACATAACCTCAAGGTTCCGTCCTTCTTCTTGACAAACAACACTGGAGCACCCCATGGTGACACACTTGGCCTAATAAAGCCCTTTTGTAACAGTTCATCTAGTTGAATCTTTAATTCCTTAAGCTCAGTTGGGGCCATACGATATGGGGCTTTAGAAATAGGTTGGGCTCTAGGAATTAACTCGATCCCAAAATCAATTTCCCTCTACGGGGGTAGTTTTGGTAACTCCTCAGGTAAAACATCTTCAAATTCACAAACCACAAGTATCTTCTCTACTTCCTCTTCTGTTGTTTGGGTGTTGATAGCATAACACCAATATCCAATACACCCCTGATATAACAGCTTACTTGCTTTCATAGCAGAAATCAAGGGACAAGAGTTTGCCTCTCTCAGCCCATAAAAACACACTTTTTTCCCTTTTTCATCTTTCAGGATAACCTTATGATCTTCACAATCGATTTGGGCTCCATAAGAATGCAACCAATTCATCCCCAAAATGATATGAAAATCACACATATCAAATTGAATCAAATCCACAGGGAATGTGCTTTCACCAATGGTGATGGGGACAAGTTCATAAGAGAGAGGGCACTCAATCACAGAATTATTGGGTAGCTTGATTCTGTAATTGGTTGCCGTCCTCCTACTCTTGATGCGCAATTGTTTAGCAGATCAGGTATATGTAAATGAATGAGTGGCACCCGAATCAAATAATACGCAAAATGGCTTTGAATTTAAAAAGAGAGTTCTAGTGACTACCGTACCAGAGGTTGCAGCTTTCTTTTGTTCATCACAAATGCCCTTCCTGCAACTACAGGCCTTGAAGGTGGAGGTCCCTGGCGGAGTGGGGCCAAGGGTTTCGCTGCGCCCTTGTCTACAGCTTTTAGTGGTCGGGGGCATGCAGCGATAAGATGTTCAGGACTTCCACACTACATGCATTTGTTGGTGCCAACGCGGCATTCAGGAGTTGTGTGATTTGTTCTTCCACATTTCGCCCAAGGTGCTGTCGAGCCTGCAGGATGGCCCTTGGAGGGAACAAGAGTATGTTTCTTCTAGTCTGCTGGTTATGGTTCACACTCTCACTTGGATTCCCCCACTCAAACCCCTTTCTCTTGTGGTTGATTGGATTCAGTGCCCTCAACTCTGTCTTCACTCTTTCCACTTCAGTTGCTCACTCATATAGTTCTTGATAAGTTAGCATTGATTGTCCAGCTAATTGACTTCAAATATAGAAAGTCAAACCTTCCTCAAACCTTCTCATCTTTAACCTTTCAGATGACAAAAATTCAAGGACAAAGCTAGATAGTTCGGTTAACTTACTAGCATACTGCATCACCGACATGTTACCGCTCATTTTTAACTCCATAAATTCTTTCTCCTTTTGCCTTTGCACCACAGCTGGGTAAAATTTCGCCCTCAGCTCTGCTAAGAATTTATTCTAGGTGAATTCAGGCCCTTCGAGCTTGTCCTTCACTGTATTCCACCAAATGTCAGCTTTACCTGATAAATAATATGTCCCAATGTTCATTTTCTTTTCCTTTGGTACCTTAACTACTGTAAAAATTTTCTCCATTCCCCTTATCCATTCCTCTAATACCACTGGATCATAACATCCATTGTAAACTTTACGGTTGCGCCGTGCTACCCTATCTGCCAACTTATCCTCATTGGGAGGGGTTTCGGTAGGTACCTGGGGAATCCGCTTTATCAATTTAGCCACTAAGGTTGGCCAGTAACTCGGGTTTCCTAAGTTTCTAGCTAATTCAGAGAGTGACGGTGGCATGTCACCATGTGGTGGTCCCAGACACGAGGCTTGATCACCCGATCCCTGGCCTTGCTCTGAGTTGTCCTCCACATGCACCTCTATGTCGTTTTGCACGAACTGAGACATTCTAATCAGACATTAAATAAAACAATTCAGACACTGGGACCCCAAACATATAAGGTAAACATTCCCAATAAATACATAGGAGATGACTCAAAGAATATTTCATAACTCAAGGCGTCATCATTTCATTTCATAACTACTTACTTACATGCATAGTTGCTGATGTATATACATGAACAACAAAGGCATACAACACCTAGCCAAGTAAGCAAGCCTAGTTCTGGCTCCTAAACACTAAGCAGCACTAAATAGCCCCTAGACACTAGATTCGTCAAATGACCAAAAAGAGTTATAGATCATGTCGTCATGGTCAGAGAGGATTGGACTAACTATATACAATGTCAGATGCCACACAAAATATAACCATCCAATCCAACCACACCATATCTACATACAGGGCTCAAAATGAAAACCACTACAGCAGCCCTTAGAACCACCTAACGATTCTTAGATGGATCATAATCTGGGTCGGACTCATCCTCAGGTTCGTCACCTGGGTCGAAACTACTCGTGGATGCCTCTGACTCGGCATTATCGACCTCCTGTTGAACTTGTGGCTCATGTTCCTCCTCTAAGTCCACCATCAATTCGTCTGCCTCTTGTTTCCCTTGCTGCTCTATCCCCATCTCATCACTGTGTTGATCCTCCTCTGGATCGTCCTCCTCCCCAGAACTAGAACTAATCACCATTAAGTCTGGGGTGTCAAGAATGTCTATTACCACGTAGGCCTCCCCAGGGCCCTCAGGCATCAGTGGGGTGCCTGGTGTAGGTGGAATGGGTGGCTCCTGTGCTGCTGGTGTTGGGGCTACAGGTGGGGGATGGACCTGATGGAGGGGAAAGACGTGATGCAGAGTTTCCATAGTAATTCCCCTCAATTCAAACTCCTCTCTCAACAACAACTCCGTAATGAGAGCTATCCAAGCCCCCTGGGCCTGAAACCTAGGCTCGTCTAAGCCTGGGTTCCCTGTCATCATGAAGTCGTAATAACGATGCCTGAACTCCACCCACAGGCCAACCGGGGTAAGGACCCTAGCAGTCCTTGCGCACGGACCGTAGTACTGTGGAACTCGAAGTAAGGGTCCTGTGCGTGCGCCTCCATACTAATATGGAGCAACGCAATGTGAGTTATCATTGATCCACCCGGCAACATGTTAACACCATAGGGATCCATCTAACAAAGGAAACACATATGTGAGAGGCAGACATAACCATAACCATCCATAAATAAGGAACATGCAAATAAGAACAACTTGCATTCTCCCAATATCGCTCTAACAATATACGATAGCCCCTCCTAACAACCACTCTCACCCTATAGTTTCTAGCCCTACTTTCCTCAAGAAAATTTCAACCTCGCTCTGATACCAAATCTGTAACGCCCAATGATACATAAATCATAGTTGGATTTACATACCTAAGCTTAACACCAAAAAATCAATAAATGGCCGTTACCGTCGTCTGCAACGACAAGGTTTTGCTTGAATATGAAAATTTAGCCACAAAATCAAAGTTTAACCTCAAAGGGCAATCACGACCATTCAAACCATTTAATTACATACAGGAATGATTCTAACTTCCCAGGGTTACATCAACATACAAACTCAGTTTAATTATACAGTTGGAACACCAAAATACATGTTGCAGTTCAGATACACAGCCGGAACACCAAAATACACCACAATAAGGCATGAAAGCATCTTAGCACTTCTATCCGCCAATCACATGGGCGGTCCTGACTTATTTATCACCTTCAGCCTCCCTGCCCGCCTGCGAGCGGTTTACTGAACACTTTCCTAAAACAAAACATAAAAACACTTTGAACTGTGAGCCAAATCTCAGTACATGCATCCCTGTACTGATGAAGATTCACTGAAAGAGCAATTATGAGGGCCTGCTTTGCAATTCATTTTGATTTTAAAATAGGGAATAAGATGTATATAAAGCTAAATTGCCAATTATTATCTGTTAGTGCACCCCTTAGTAACTGTTACGATCTATGTATAGGTGTACACCTGCCAAGCCTACCGGAAGACCTGGCCTAAAGCCGCGCGGGTAACTAGAGGGCAATGCCCTGTAACTGATAACTGATGGGGTCACTAATTATGTGACAAATCACTGATTCAATTGATTCATTGATGTAGTTACCAAAACATTACAATTTCACTAAATACGTCATGATTTCTAAAGATACAGTCAATGAACGTACCTGGGGTTTTTGAAAGCTAATTCAATGAGTAAATAGATGCGGTAAAATGGAGAAGATGAGAGCTTAGGCCTTGATTCTGTTCAAAAATCATTATAGGCAAATGAGGTTAGAAATGAACTTATTTTCATAATGAATACCTTTACATAAAATTAGCACAGTGGATACCTTTAAATAAAAAGAAAACGCTTATAAAGAATTTGCACAAACTAGTTAATAGATTAAACTAAAATGCTGAAGTTAAATAAAGTATAGAAATGCTGAGTTAAGGCACGGTAGCGAGTTTAGGGGGTAAGGGCACATGACAAGGGTATGGAATGAATAATCCACAACTTATACTGCCGACCTCAAAATGAGACTTAAGACCCCAATATAAATAGATTAGGAAGTCCCCTAAAACTTTCATTTAGGACACAAAACATGATTCTCATGATAGGTTCCATAAAATGGGGTTAGAACACCAACATGTCAGGTTTCAATGTTGGAAATTCCATTCTGCCTAGGTTCAGTAAAATGGCCATAACGTCCTCCACAGACCTCGGATTAATGCGATTAAAATTCCATGTTAAAGCTAACATCCAGACCTATCTACCCACAAAAAATCAAAATTTTTGGCTTGCCCGATTATTACCAGCATTTTTTCAATGTTCGTCCTTTTTTTCTGAAAATTCCAGCAGCACTGCTTTAGTTTGTTCCTTCACTTTTTACACCAATCCTCAACTTAAACTCTTTCTTAAGATTATATAAACACACTTTGGTACATCCCAACCTCATACAAAACCACCATACATAATTCCTCTTCATATTCATATCAAATAAAACTCCTTTTTTTAGTCACATAAACACACACACACCTCAAATTTAACATTAGTTGGTCCAAATCTTGCATTTTGGACAAAACCCTAACTTTGGGTCACTTTCAACTCACTCCCAACTTTTCCAAAACACCATGACAACATAACAAACTTCAATATATCAAGAGATAAGCAAAGACAAGGATGAAACAAGCAATAAACATCACTTGAACAAGAAGCTTGCATGACCAAGATGAAACCCTAACCCTAACCTCATCCAATTTCAACTCCACCATAATCCATCAACAAGGTGATTCTTAATACCATAAAAATAACATAATCCATCACTAAAACAACCAAAATAAGAAACAAAAACCAACAAATTTATCCTTTTCAGGTCAATGAATCTGGTGTTTGTACCAAGATTCTTAGCAATCAAATCACTTTCAATTTTCTTTCGGCTGCTAAGCAACACGAAGTTTTGCTTGTACAAAATTCTACGATTTACAAACAGGTCAATCTTTTACAATTAAAACAAAATCAAATTTCTTATTTAAATAATCCCCTGTATATAACACTTAGGAAAAATCTTGAACCTTGGTCTGCTATACACCCTGACATTGTTAGACAAATCAAAAAAAAGGTCGAGTCTTTACCATGTCTAGGTATTCCACATCCCTCTGCATCCATGATTTTAGAAATAGACGCATCTGACATAGGTTATGGAGGAATCCTTAAACAAAGAATGCATGATAAAGAACAGTTAGTTCGTTATCATTTGGCATTTGGCTCGGTCCGCAACAAACTTATTCTGCTATCAAAAGAGAAATTTCATCTATCGTACTTTGGATTTCCAAATTTCAAGATGATCTTTTTAACAAAAAATTTCTTCTGCTCATCGATTGCAAATTTGCAAAAGTTGTTTTACAAAAGGATGTTAAGAATCTGGTTTCGAAATAAATCTTTGCCAGATGGCAAGCAATTTTATCTTCTTTTGATTTCGACATTGAATTCATCAAAGGAGAGAAGAATTCCATTCCGGATTTCCTTACAAGAGAGTTTTTGCAAGGAAAGAGTGACAAAACACCTTTTATGCAGGTCTTCACGATGAGCAAGAAAGACAAATGCAAAGGTATACAAATGAATGACGACTACAAAATTGCTCCTACAAAAAATTCATTTAAGTCCCTAGCCGATTTTCCACCTCTACCATACAAAGCTATTGTCACAAAACCACCCACAACACCTTCTTGAGACGATTATTTTCTCCAATATACCGAACACCTTTTTCTTACCAGCTACAAAGTTGCCCCTACAAATCTCTTCATCAAAAGACTTGGTTCAACGAAGCTTTGGTGAACCACATCACCTTGGTGATCATCCTAAAAAAACTTGACAATTTTATGAACACATTCTTGCAGACACCCAGTCAGCTGACATTACCCATGCCACAGATGTCGCAACTCCCTCCCACATTTTATATTCAGAATGCATTATCAAGAATGTTTTGGGCTTCCAGCAATGGAAAGATCCTCTACAAGAAAGACAATTCTCTGTTCCTTTTGAACCAGCTACTTACAATTACCTGGATTACAAAATGGCCTCGCTAGCAGCATTTTTTAACAGACCAGAGATTCATTCTTAGTTCTTTAATTTCCATGACAAAGCTCCAAATACATTTCCAATTTGGTTTTATCATTGGGTGACAATGTTTGGTTGCGCTCCCTCTGCCTTCCCTAGTGAGGCTAAGGAAGGATTGGATTTCTGGACTGCAAAGTCCCCCGCCTATGAAGCATTTAGAAAAGAAGTACAATTCTTCAGAATCTTCAATATTGCTTGGATATTCTGTTGGGAATACAGATATCAGAATTTTCATCTTACTTCATTTCCCCTATCTGTTGTGCAAATCCACAAGGTCAGATGGTAGAATGAATACAATACAAAACTTTGTGGCAAAGAAAATGTTGAATATTTCTGCAAAACAAAAACCAAAAAATTTACCCTCTAAAACATTCATTCATTTTACAGAAAGGACGTTGCCCATGGTCCATCCACCGCAACAAAAATGGAAGTCTGTTCCTCTTCTACAAAATCCAAATGCAAGGGACTAACACAAAAACAAAGAGATATTCTCAAAGTCCTCAAACATGACACATCAATCAGACAGATCTTTTTACAAAAGTTCCTAGACAATGGTGTCATAGATGATAATTGAAGTTCAGCAAAGTTCGCTACAAAACCCAGAATTGAGGATCTTCATGATTCACAGGATCCTTACGATCTATGACAAAAACAAAATTCAAGAGACAAAAGAAAAGAGCCCGCAAAGGTCATGACCTTTGGAAAAAGTAAGGGCAATAACAATTAACAAAATTTTATTCTGCAAGTTAAGACAAAACTGTCACCAGACCCTATTCACTACAGTTTCCCGACATTCCACTCTTCATCTACAGTACCGACAAGTTACTATTCATGTACAGTCTCAAGGACAAAACTTTCAAAAGTTGCATAGGACAAAGCTGTTACCTTTTGACAATTGCAGCCCAACTTTCGGCGCATGACAACTTGACTTCATTACGCCTCTATTATTGAGCCCCATCTAGCTCTATATAAGGAAGAAATTTGATTCAGACAAATCATCGAAAAAAGAATCGAGAATTCAGAAGATCAAAAAACAAGAGCCAACTTGAGAGCTCAAACTCTCCTCAACAAATTCCCATCTACAAAACTCTCCTATCTCCTCTTTAATTTTCTCCTTTACAAATCTCTGTAAGTTTTTCTTCAGTTTTCTTCTTTCAGTTTGTATTTTCTTTTATGTACCCTGTGTTTTAAGTTTTCTTAATAAAGTTTTCTTCTTTCAATAGGCATTTTCTTTTATGTACCTTGTGAAGCATTTTCCATAAAAAAAATTAAATCTCCTTCTTCAAAAGCTAAACGTGCTAAGAAAGTCATTCACAAAAGATTCAAAAGGCCAACAAAACCTCCAAACAATTCTTCGCCAACCTTCAATTCTAAGCCAACTTCTTCCAAAAAGAAGAATGCCAAAAACAAGCCAATTGTTTGTTACAAATGTGGCAAACTAGGGCACAAAGCTTTCCAATACAAAACAGAACAAAAGACCAATGAGTTATTTGCTGATCAGCCTGAACTTCAGAAGAAGCTCCTAGCTATTTTAGTCCAACACTCATCTGACAGTGACAAAGAAGTTGATTACTATCAAAGCTCTAAGGAAGATGAATCAGATTATGATTCTTCTCCCATCAAGGTAAACAACGTCATCAGCAATAGAAATCATAAAGAATTCCTGATTGATCAAATCAGAAAGATTTCTAATGAAGAGATAAAAAAAGGAGTATCTAAGCAAGCTTAAATACTTAATTCTTGAAGAAGAAAAGAAAGTCATTAAGTTTGATATTAAAACTCCAAGCCTGACAAAACTCTTCCAAAAATATCCAGTACCAAATCCGTTCCAGCAACTCACTAGAAAAGATATCCATATTGAAGTCAAAGAGCTAAAAGCTCAAGTTCGAGATATTAGACACGAGATCACCAATCTCAAAGCTACCAACCTAGAACTCCATACAAAACTTTCCATCCTAGAAACACAGATTCCATGTTCCTCTCATATTCCTGACAATTTTCCAAATATAGAAAACATCCCTGAGACTGCAATTTCTAAACAACAATTTCTTCATACAATTTCTAACGTGACAACTCAAAAATGGTATTCTACGATCAAAATAGTATTGAATGATTTCTGTACAAGTGCAGTAGCTCTTATTGACAGTGGAGCTGACTAGAACTGTATACGTGAAGGAATTATTCCTACTAAATCTTGTGAAAGAACAAAAGAAAAATTATGCAGTGCCAATGGAGAACCTTTGAACACTAGGTATAAGCTGAACAAAGGTTACATGCAAAACAATGATTATTGCTTCAAAAATATTTTTCTGATTGTACAAAATATTACCCATGAAATTATCCTTGGTACTCCATTTTTAAGACAAATTTATCCTTTTCAGGTAAATGAATCAGGTGTTCATACCAAGATTCTTAGCAATCAAATCTCTTTCAATTTTCTTTCGGCTGCTAAGTAATGCAAAGTTTCACTTTTACAAAATTCTTCAATTTACAATCAGGTCAATCTTTTACAATTAAAACAAAATCAAATTTCTTATTTAAATAATCCCCTGTAAAGAAGACTTAGGAAAAATCCTGAACCTTGGTCTGCCATACACACTGATATTGTTAGACGAATCAAGCAAAAGGACGAGCCTTTACCATGTCTCGGTATTCCCCATCCCTCTGCATTCATGAATGTAGAAACAGACGCATCTGACATAGGTTATGGAGGAATCTTTAAACAAAGAATGCATGATAAAGAACATTTAGTTCGTTATAATTCTTGCATTTGGCTCGATCCGCAACAAAATTATTCTACTATCAAAAGAGAAATTTTATCTATCGTACTTTACATTTCAAAATTTCAAGATGATCTTTTTAACAAAAAATTTCTTCTGCGCATCGATTGCAATTCCACAAAAGATGTTTTACAAAAGGATGTTAAGAATCTGGTTTCAAAACAAATCTTTCCCCGATGCCAAGCAATTTTATTTTCTTTTGATTTCGACATTGAATTAATCAAAGGAGAGAACAATTCCTTACTGGATTTCCTTACCAGAGAGTTTTTGCAAGGAAAGAGTGACAAAACACCATTTATACAGGTCTTCACAATGAGCAAGAAAGACAAAGGCAAAGGTATATAAACGAATGACGACTACAAAATTGTTCCTACAAAAAATTCATTTCGGTCCCTAGCCAATTTTCCACCTCTACCATACAAAACTGTTGTCACAAAACCACCCACAAAACCTTCTCGAGACAATTATTTTCTCCGATATACCGAACACCTTTTTCTTACAAGCTACAAAGTTGCCCCTACAAATCTCTTCATCAAAAGACTTGGTTCAACGAAGCTTTGGTGACTCACATCACCTTGGTGATCATCCTGAAAAAACTCAATAATTTTATGAACTCATTCTTACAGACACCCAGTCAGCTGACATTACCCATACCACAGATGTCGCAACTCCCTGCTACATTTTATATTCAAAATGCACTATTAGGAATGTTTTGGGCTTCTAGCAATGGAAAGATCCTTTACAAGAAAGACAATTCTCTGTTCCTTTTGAACCAACTACTTACAATTACCTGGATTACAAAATGGCCCGGCTAACAGCATTTTTTCACAGACCAGAGATTTATTCTTGGTTCTTTAATTTCCACGGCAAAGCTCCAAATACATTTCCAATTTGGTTTTATCGTTGGTGGACAATGTTTGCTTGCACTCCCTCTGTCTTACCTAGTGAGGCTAAGGAAGGATGGGATTTCTTAACTGCAAAGTCCCCCGCCTATGAAGCATTCACAAAAGAAGTACAATTCTTCAGAATCTTCAATATTGCCTGCATATTCTGTTGGGAATAAAGATATCAGAATTTTCTTCTTAATTAATTTCCTCTCTCTATTGTGCGAATCTACAAGGTCAGATGGTCGAATGAATATAGAACAAAACTCTGTGGCAAAGAAAATGTTGAGTATTTATGTAGAGCAAAAACCAAAAAATTTACCCTCCAAAACATTCATTCATTTAACAAAAAGGACGTTGCCTGTGGTCCATGTACCCCAACAAAAATGGAAGTCTCTTCCCTTTCTACAAAATCCAAATCCAAGCGACTAAGACAACAATAAAGAGATATTCTTGAAGTCCTCAAAGATGACACAACAACCAGATAGATCTATTTACAAAAGCTCCATGACAATGGTGTCACAGATGACAATTCAAGTTCAGCACAGTCTTCTACAACACCTAGAATTGAAGATCTTCAAGATTCACAACATCCTTACGATATGTGACAAAAACAAAATTCAAAAGACAAAAGAAAAGAGCCCGCAAAGGTCGTGACCTTTGGTAAAAGTAAGGGCCATTATAATTAACAAAATTTTATTCGGCAAGTTGAGACAAAACTGTCGGCAGGTACTATTCACTACAGCTCCTCGACATTCCACTCTTCATCTACAGTACCGATAAGTTACTATTCATGAATAGTCTCAAGGACAAAATTTTCAAAAGTTGCACAAGACAAAGCGGTTACCTTTTCACAATTGCAGCCCAACTTTCGACGCATGAGAACTAGACATCATTACGCCTCTATTATTGAGCTCCATCCAGCTCTATATAAGGAAGACATTTCATTCAGACAAATCATTGAAAAAAGAATTGAGAATTCAGAAGATCAAAAAACAAGAGCCAACTTGAGAGCTCAAACTCTCCTCAACAAATTCCCATCTACAAAACTCTCCTCTCTTGTAAGACCCCACCTTATCGTTTTCTATTAAGTTGCCTGTCTTACCTTTTTACGTTATAAAATCGTATTTTAGTAACTATATGAGTTAAATGATTATCGATTTGGTTTTGGAAGCTATAATTTTATTAAAAAGAATTATTATTGCTATTATTGATTTCAAAGTGAATTCGTGCTATTTATACCTTTAAAGTATACCGATAGTTTAATTTAGTCGTTATTCGATTCATTTAGTCGTTTCCCGAGTACGATTAGGTTTTCAACCTTAGAATTAGTTTAGGGTCTATAAATCAAACCTAGATATATTTGGAAACGAAAGATCGATGAGCGATTGTTTAGAATAAGAGGTTCAAGATTGAGCTAGCAACTTTAGTTGAATGAGCAAGCATTTCAAAAAAAAAAAAAAAGAAATCAAAAGGGGGGCCGAGACCCCCTTGCTCTTCACGGCAAAAATCACGAACAAGGGGGGGGGGGTCTTCGAGCTCCTCACAACCCCACGCGAACCACCAGCACTCAGTGAGAGAGAGAGAGGAGAGGGTGAAGGAGGCCGGTCGGCCACGGCGGCGGCCCAACGCCGGCGACCAGGCGACGGCGACGAGCAGAGAACGACAGAGGGAGAGAGAGAGAGAGACGTAGAGCGAGATTGGAGGCGACAAGGTGTCTCCACCGGTAGGCTTGAGTCCGACAACCACGGGTAGGGCCGATACTCGAACGAAATTCACAAGCATGGTGAGTTTCAAGCCTTTATCTCTCTTTAAATTGAATCTCTATCCCAAACCCTCACTAATCGTGTGAAAATTGGACAAAATCGCGAATTAGGGTTTTGGGTTTGGACGAGGTCGAGTCAGACGCGAAGAGTGGACGAGTATGTGGCTGTTGATGTTCGAATTTGGCCCCGATTTAAGCTAAATTGCGTGTCTTTAGCATGGAATCGAGGTGGGTGTTCCTCCCTCCTAAGTAATATTAATTTCGAAACTGATTCTCGGTAATTAGATGTTGCATGACGAATTAGAGTTAGCTAGATTTGCTAGAAATGTCAAGAAATGGGTTGTGCATGTTCAAATTCGAATTATTGAGTTAGTTTATGCTTGAGTTTGTAATTCGACGTAAATTATGTGCGAATAAAAGGAACCATGCATGTAAAGAGATTAATTTGAAGTTATAAAGGTGTAGTTAGCTTGAAATTGATTAGAATAAGCTAAGGTTTAAAAAGAATCGGAAACGAAGTTGTTTTGACATGTTTAGCCTTGATTCGAGTAATTAGCGATTCCTGAAAACGGATTAATGTTGAGGTTATGAAGACGTAATTAGTTTGAATATGATTAAAGTGAGCTATGGTTTTAAGAGAATCGAAAACGAAGTTGATTTGATATATTTAGCGTTGATTCGAGTAATTAGCGATTCTTGAAAATGGATTAATTTTAAAGTTATAAAGGCGTAGTTAGCTTGAACACGACTAAAGTAAGCTAAGGTTTAAAAAGAATCGAAAACGAAGTTGTTTTGGTATGTTTAGCCTTGATTCGAATAATTAGCGATTCATGAAACAACCTAAGAATGTTTTAAATCGATACATGTTTAGTTGGTTAGCTATGTTTTGAAGATGACATGAGTATGACATGCTTATTTCCTGAATGTGAGTTATGAATGCAATAAGGTTCATGCCTTGATTAGTTTAACTTGGTTCGTTAAGCATTATTTCAAGTTAAGGCAATATAGATGTATGCGTATATGTGGCTGAAAGGTGCCGTTTGCACAGGTAAAAGCCTAATCCTCCTCCTTTTTAATAAGTCCTTGTGATAACATGTTATGGAAAATAAATTGACGAAATGAGCTAGTAGTTGGTTGGTTCGAGGATAACATCATGAGCGTTTGAGGTCTTGTGTGTATGGTGAAAGTGAGGAGGGAGACTGGGTTGTGAATTACCGCAATCGTGTGGATTGCGAGGCCATGTGTGGCTTATTGTGTTGAACTGATGTGATTGATATGAAGTGCTTAAATGTGAAATATGTGATGTATGTGCTTAAATGCTTAAATTGCTTTATGTGCATAAGAGTGAGTTTTTCAAAGAAAGATTTCATGTTTTGAAATGATAGCGGCCATAACTATTAATGCATGATGGCCTATTTTAATTAAATGAAAATAGTTTTGGGAGTGAACTCGCTTGAACGGGGGAATCCCTAAAGAGTTTTATAAAGGTGTGAGTTATACGTTGAATGATTTCACGGTTTGAAACGCAAAGTTATTAGCCGTTATGGCCGATACGCTTTAAGTGGCTAAGATAATGTGCTGCGGACAATATGAAATGATATGAATGATGTTACCTAGGGGATAAGTCCGAATAAACCCTAGAGGCCCTGACGAGGGTTGATGTAAAGGTCCGATATGTTATATGTAGCCATCCCGGGAATAAGAGCTTAAGCGTGAGCGTTAGGTCTCACTATGAGGTCGAGAATAGTTCTCACCTAATCAGCACCCTGTAATGATCTTATGCCAGAAGTACTTTGTATAAAGATAAGAAAAGCAATTGGCTTTTGCCATTTTATATGTTTTAAGGTTTTAAGGAAAAAGAATGTTTTACGGGCCCAAAGAGGCCAGTTGAATGAAATGTGAAAAGTTTATAAGGGTCAATATGCGACCGACATGAAAGAATATGAGCCGCAAGGGGCTAAGAGAAGGGTTTTCATGGGCCTCAAGAGGCTAAATGAAATGTTTTCAAAGAAAGGAAAGAAAGTTTTCTTTGTATGTTCTATGCTTTTCTTATAAATGATAATGGAATGCTAAGTAAGATGCGATTACGAAAAAGAAGGCCTTATGAGCATGTTTTATGCATAACCTATGAATGAGACTTGGCATCTGTGTATGTCTTAAGCATATCATATGAATACGAAATGAAATCTCTTTTAAAAAGGGCAATAGCCTCAGGAGGTTAAGGAAATGTTTTCAATAAAAGAAAGAACGTACTGAATGAATGCTTTATGACGTGATTCCTAAGCATGTTGAAAGTGAAGTTATGTTTAGTAATGTCTTCATAGGAATTTTATGAATGCCTAATATGATATTAAAGTATGAATACGTGATATGTGACTAGTAAAGATATTATTTGCCTGCAACGGTTTTGGTTTTAAGGGGGTTGGGGGACACTCACTGAGCGTGTGGTTGCTCATCCCACTACTCTTTCCCCTTTTCCTCCAGGTTTTCTTTATGACAGGAAGAAGTGGAGTTAGCTGGAATTGATTATTGCTTGCAAGATGTCATTTGTGCCAAGTTATGTGTTTAATGAAGTCATGTAAAGTATTTTTAGTTTGTAAACGCTTGTAAACAGTATTCGAGGTTCATGTAACGCATTTTGGTTATGAGTCGCTCTGTATGGCTATATGAGCCAGCCATCCAGTCAGTTAGATGTCTTTTGATTGAAGTTGGTTATGTTTGGGATGTAAACCCCACACTCCGGTTGTGTGAACCGTTGAGTTGTATCTCTTATTGTTTCTGTATTAATGAACTATTCTGTTTGGTATACTCCGAGCGGGTGGCTCGTCGAGTTATGAACTCCGGCGTGTGGCCGTTGAGTTAGGTTTTAAATGTTTACGCTTCCGTTGATTTACAGGGACTTTTGTAAGGCGTTTAGCCTGGGAACGTTCAGTTTTCAGGGGAAATGCTGTCCGTTTCGTCCCAGAATTTAAGTAAGAAGTTAGGAAAACGTAACGCTTTCGGCCCTAGGGGCTGGGGGTGTTACATCTCTCCTCTTTAATTTTATCCTTTACATATATCTGTATGCATTCTACAAATTCGACAATTTGCAAGTTTGCTACTATTACAAATTATCTGTAAGTTTTTCTTCAGTTTTCTTCTTTCAGTTTGTATTTTCTTTTATATACCATGTGTTTCAAGTTTTCTTAATAAAGTTTTCTTCTTTCAGTTGATATTTCTTTTATGTACCCTGCAAAGCATTTGGCATCACAAAAATTGAAGCTCCTTCTTCAAAAGCCAAATGTGCTAAGAAAGTCGTTCACAAAAGATTCAAAAGGCCAGCAAAACCTCCAAACAATTCTCCTCCATCCTTCAGTTGTAAGCCAACTTCTTCCAAAAAAGAAGAACGCCAAAAAGAAGCCAGTTGCTTATTACAAATGTGGCAAACCAGGGCACAAAGCTTTCCAATGCAAAACACAACAAAAGATCAATGAGTTATTTGCTGATCAGCCTGAACTTCAGAAGAAGCTCCTAGTTATTTTAGCCCAAAACTCATCTAATAGTGACAAAGAAGTTGATTACTATCAAAGCTCGGAGGAAGATGAATCAAATTATGATTCTTCTCCCATCAAAGTAATCAACGTCATCACCAATAAAAATCATAAAGAATTCCAGATTGATCTAATCGAAAAGATTTCAGACATAAGGACAAAAAAGGAGTATCTAACCAAACTTAAAAACTTGATTCTTGAAGAAGAAAGGAAAGTCTTTAAGTTTGATATTGAAACTCCAAGCCTCATAAAACTCTTCTAAAAATATCCACTACCAAATCCTTTCCAGCAACTCACTACAAAAGATATCCACATTGAAGTCAATGAGCTAAAAGCTCAAGTTTGAGATCTTAGATATGATATCATCAATCTCAAAGCTACTGATCTAGAACTCCATGCAAAACTTTCTATCCTGGAAACACAGATTCCAAGTTCCTTACATATTCCTGACAATTTTCCAAATATAGAAAACATCCATGAGACTGTAATTTCTGAAGAACAATTTCTTCATACAATTTCTCATGTGATAATTCAAAAATGGCATTCTATGGTCAAAATAGTATTCAATGTTTTCTCTACAAGTGGAGTAGCTCTTATTGACAATGGAGCTGACCCGAACTGCATACGCGAAGGAATTATTCTTGCTAAGTATTGTGAAAGAACAAAAGAACAATTTTGCAGTACCAATGGAGAACCTTTGAACACCAAGTATAAGCTGAACAAAGGTTATATTCAAAACAATGGCTATTGCTTCAAAAATATTTTTCTGATTGTACAAAATACTGCCTATGACATTATCCTTGGTACTCCATTTTTAACACAAATTTACCCTTTTCAGGTCAATGAATCAGGTGTTGATACAAAGATTCTTGGAAATCAAATCTATTTTAATTTTCTTTCGGCTGCCAAGTAACGCAAAGTTTGGCTTCTAAAAAATTCTTCGATTTACAAACAGGTCAATCTTTTACAATTATAACAAAATCAAATTTCCTATTTAAATAATCCGCTGTATAGAAGACTTAGGAAAAATCTTGAACCTTAGTCTGCTATACACATTGACGTTGTGAGACAAATCAAATAAAAGGTCGAGTCTTTACCATATCTCGGTATTCCCCATCCCTCTGCATTCATGACTATAGAAACAGACGCATCTGACATAGGTTATGGAGGAATCCTTAAACAAAAAATGCATGATAAAGAACAGTTACTTCGTTATCATTCTGGCATTTTGGGTCGGTCCGAAACAAACTTATTCCACTATCAAAAGGAAAATTTTATCTATCGTGCTTTGCATTTCCAAATTTCAAGATGATCGTTTTAACAAAAAATTTCTTCTGCGCATCGATTGCAAATCTGCAAAAGATGTTTTACAAAAGAATGTTAAGAATCTGGTTTCAAAAAAAATCTTTTGTCAGATGGCAAGAAATTTTATCTTCTTTTGATTTCGATGTTGAATTCATGAAAGGAGAGAACCATTCCTTACTGGATTTCCATACAAGAGAGTTTTTGCAAGGAAAGAGTGACAAAACACCTTTTACACAGGTCTTCACAATGAGCAAGAAAGACAAAGGCAAAGGTATACAAATGAATGCGACTACAAAATTGTTCCTACAAAAATTCATTTAAGTCCCTAACCAATTTTGCACCTCTACCATACAAAACTGTTGTCATAAAACCACTCACAAAACCTTCTCGAGATAATTATTTTCTTCGATACACAGAACACCTTTTTCTTACCAGCTACAAAGTTGCCCCTACAAATGTCTTCATCAAATGACTTGGTTCAACGAAGCTTTGGTGACTCACATCACCTTGGTGATCATCCTCAAAAAACTCGACAATTTTATGAACTCATTCTTACAGACACCTAGTCAGTTGACATTACCCGTACCACCGTTGTCGCAACTCCCTCCTACATTTTACATTCAAAATGCATTATTAAGAATGTTTTGGGCTTCCAGCAATGGAAATATCCTCTACAAGGAAGACAATTCTCTGTTCCTTTTGAACCAGCTACTTACAATTACCTGGATTATAAAATGGCCTAGCTAACAGCATTTTTTCACAGACCAGAGACTCATTCTTGGTTCTTTAATTTGCATGACAAAGCTCCAAATACATTTCTAATTTGGTTTTGTCATTGGTGGACAATGTTTGGTTGCACTCCCTCTGCCTTACGTAGTGAGGCTAAGGAAGGATGGGATTTCTGGACTGCAAAGTCCCCCGCCTATGAAGCATTTAGAAAAGAAGTACAATTCTTCAGAATATTCAACATTGCCTGGATATTCTGTTGGGAATACAGATATCAGAATTTTCTTCTTACTTTATTTCCCCTATCTGTTGTGCGAATCTACAAGCTCAGATGGTGGAATGAATACAAAACAAAACTCTGTGGCAAAGAAAATGTTGAATATTTCTACAGAGCAAAAACCAAAAATTTGCCCTCCAAAACATTCATTCATTTAACAAAAAGGACATTGCCCGTGGACCATCTACCCCAACAAAGATGGAAGTCTATTCATCCCCTCCAAAATCCAAATCCAATGGATTAACACAAAAACAAAGAGATATTCTCGAAGTCCTTAAACATGACACAGCAATCAGAGAGATCTTTTTGCTAAAGCTCCCTGACAATGATGTCACATATGACAATTCAACATCAGCAAAGTTTGCTACAAAACCTAGAATTGAAGATCTTCAGGATTCACAAGATCCTTACGATCTGTTAGAAAAAGAAAAGACAAAATACAAAAGAAAAGAGCCCGCAAAGGTCGTGACCTTCGGCAAAAGTCATGGCCATTACAATTAATAAAATTTTATTTTGCAGGTTAAGACAAAACTGTCGGCAGGCACTATTCAGTACGGTTCCCGGACATCCCACTCTTCATATGTTGTACCGACAAGTTAATATTCACGAACGGTCTCAAGGACTAAGTTTTCAAAAGTTAAACAGGACAAAGCAGTTACCTTTTGACAATTGCAGCACAACTTTCGGTGCATGACAACTCGACATCATTATGCCTCTATTATTGAGCTACATCCATCTCTATAAAATGAAGACATTTCATTCAGACAAATCATCGAAAAATGAATCGAGAATTCAGAACATAAAAAAACAAGAGCCAACTTGAGAGCTCAAACTCTCCTCAATTTCTCAGTATTCCCCGTCCCTCTGCATTCATGATTATAGAAACAGACGCATCTGACATAGGTTATGGAGGAATCCCTAAACAAAAAATGCATGATAAAGAACAGTTAGTTCGTTATCATTCTGGCATTTCGGCTCGGTCCGAAACAAACTTATTCTACTATCAAAAGAGAAATTTTATCTATCGTGCTTTGCATTTCAAAATTTCAAGATGATCGTTTTTACAAAAAATTTCTTCTGCGTATCGATTGCAAATCTGCAAAGGATGTTTTACAAAAGGATGTTAAGAATTTGGTTTCAAAACAAATCTTGGTCAGATGGGAAGCAATTTTATCTTCTTTTGATTTCGATGTTGAATTCATCAAAGGAGAGGACAATTCCTTACCGGATTTCCATACAAGAGAGTTTTCGCGAGGAAAAAGTTACAAAACACCTTTCATGCAGGTCTTCACAATGAGCGAGAAAGACAAAGGCACAGGTATACAAATGAATGCGACTACAAAATTGTTCCTACAAAAATTCATTTAAGTCCTTCGCCAATTTTCCGCCTCTACCATACGAAACTGTTGTCACAAAACAGCCCAGAAAACCTTCTCGAGATAATTATTTTCTTCGATACACAGAACACCATTTTCTTACCAGCTACAAAGTTGCCCCAACAAAAGTCTTCATCAAATGACTTGGTTCAACGAAGCTTTGCTGACTCACATCACCTTGGTGATCATCCTCAAAAAACTTGACAATTTTATGAACTCATTCTTACAGACACCTAGTCAGCTGACATTACCCGTACCACAGTTGTCACAACTCCCTCCTACATTTTATATTGAAAATGCATTATCAAGAATGTTTTGGGCTTCCAGCAATGGAAAGATCCTCTACAAGAAAGACAATTCTCTATTCCTTTTGAACCAGCTACTTAGAATTACCTGGATTACAAAATGGCCTCGCTAACACCATTTTTTCACAGACCAGAGACTCATTCTTGGTTCTTTAATTTCCATGACAAAGCTCCAAGTACATTTCCAATTTGGTTCTGTCATTGGCGGACAATGTTTGGTTGCGCTCCCTCTGCCTTACGTAGTGAGGCTAAGGAAGGATGAGATTTCTGGACTGTAAAGTCCCCTGCTATGAACCATTTAGAAAAGAACTACAATTCTTTAGAATCTTCAATATTGCCTGGATATTCTGTTGGGAATACAGATATCAGAATTTTCATCTCACTTCATTTCCCCTATCTGTTGTGCGAATCTACAAGGCCAGATGGTGGAATGAATACAAAACAAAACTCTGTGGCAAAGAAAATGTTGAATATTTCTGTAGAGCAAAAACAAAAAAATTTACCCTCTAAAACATTCATTCATTTAACAAAAAGGATGTTGCTCGTGGACCATCTAGCCCAACAAAGATGGAAGTCTCTTCCTCCCCTACAAAATCCAAATCCAATGGACTAACACAAAAGCAAAGAGATATTCTCGAAATCCTTAAACATGACCCAACAATCAGAGAGATCTTTTCGCAAAAGCTTCTTGACAATGATGTCACATATGACAATTCAACTTCAGCAAAGTCTGCTACAAAACCTAGAATTGAAGATCTTCAGGATTCACAAGATCCTTACGATCTGTTAGAAAAACGGCCATTACAATTAATAAAATTTTATTTTGCAGGTTAAGACAAAACTGTCGGCAGGCAGTATTCACTACAGTTCCCGGACATTCCACTCTTCATCTGCATACCGACAAGTTAATCTTCACGAACGGTCTCAAGGACTAAATTTCCAAAAGTTGCACAGGACAAAGCAGCTACCTTTTGACAATTGCAGCCCAACTTTCGGCGCATGACAACTGGACATCGTTATGCCTCTATTATTGAGCTACATCCATCTCCATAAAAGGAAGACATTTCATCCAGACAAATCATCGAAAAATGAATCTAGAATTCAGAACATAAAAAAACAAGAGCCAACTTGAGAGCTCAAACTCTCCTCAATTTCTCGGTATTCCCCGTCCCTCTGCATTCATGACTATAGAAACAGACGCATCTGACATAGGTTATGGAGGAATCCCTAAACAAAAAATGCATGATAAAGAACAGTTAGTTCGTTATCATTCTGGCATTTCGGCTCGGTCCGAAACAAACTTATTCTACTATCAAAAGAGAAATTTTATCTATCGTGCTTTGCATTTCCAAATTTCAAGATGATCGTTTTTACAAAAAATTTCTTCTGCGTATCGATTGCAAATATGCAAAAGATGTTTTACAAAAGGATGTTAAGAATCTGGTTTCAAAATAAATCTTGGTCAGATGGAAAGCAATTTTGATCTTCTTTTGATTTCGATGTTGAATTCGTCAAAGGAGAGGACAATTCCTTACCGGATTTCCATACAAGAGAGTTTTCGCAAGGAAAAAGTGACAAAACACCTTTTATGCAGGTCTTCACAATGAGCGAGAAAGACAAAGGCAGAGGTATACAAATGAATGCGACTACAAAATTGTTCCTACAAAAATTCATTTAAGTCCCTCGCCAATTTTCCGCCTCTACCATACAAAACTGTTGTCACAAAACAGCCCAGAAAACCTTCTCGAGATAATTATTTTCTTCGATACACAGAACACCATTTTCTTACCAGCTACAAAGTTGCCCCAACAAATGTCTTCATCAAATGACTTGGTTCAACAAAGCTTTGGTGACTCACATCACCTTGGTGATCATCCTCAAAAAACTTGACAATTTTATGAACTCATTCTTACAGACACCTAGTCAGCTGACATTACCCGTACCACAGTTGTCACAACTCCCTCCTACATTTGATATTGAAAATGCATTATTAAGAATGTTTTGGGCTTCCAGCAATGGAAAGATCCTCTACAAGAAAGACAATTCTCTATTCCTTTTGAACCAGCTACTTACAATTACCTGAATTACAAAATGGCCTGGCTAACACCATTTTTTCACAGACCAGAGACTCATTCTTGGTTCTTTAATTTCCATGACAAAGCTCCAAATACATTTCCAATTTGGTTTTGTCATTAGTGGACAATGTTTGGTTGCGCTCCCTCTGCCTTACGTAGTGAGGCTAAGGAAGGATGGGATTTCTGGACTGTAAAGTCCCCCGCCTATGAACCATTTAGAAAAGAATTACAATTCTTTAGAATCTTCAATATTGCCTGGATATTCTGTTGGGAATACAGATATCAGAATTTTCTTCTCACTTCATTTCCCCTATCTGTTGTGCGAATCTAAAAGGTCAGATGGTGGAATGAATACAAAACAAAACTCTGTGGCAAAGAAAATGTTGAATATTTCTGTAGAGCAAAAACCAAAAAATTCACCCTCCAAAAGATTCATTCATTTAACAAAAAGGACGTTGCTCGTGGTCCATCTACCCCAACAAAGATGGAAGTCTCTTCCTCCCCTACAAAATCGAAATCCAGTGGACTAAGACAAAAGCAAAGAGATATTCTCGAAATCCTTAAACATGACCCAGCAATCAGAGAGATTGTTTTGCAAAAGCTCCTTGACAATGATGTCACATATGACAATTCAACTTTAGCAAAGTCTGTTACAAAACCTAGAATTGAAGATCCTCAGGATTCACAAGATCCTTACGATCTGTTAGAAAAACGACCATTACAATTAATAAAATTTTATTTTGTAGGTTAAGACAAAACTATCGGCTGGCACTATTCACTACAGTTCCCGGACATTCCACTCTTCATCTGCAGTACCGACAAGTTAATATTCACGAACGGTCTCAAGGACTAAATTTTCAAAAGTTGCACAAGACAAAGCGGTTACCTTTTGACAATTGCAGCCCAACTTTCGGCGCATGACAACTGGACATCATTATGCCCCTATTATTGAGCTACATCCAGCTCTATAAAAGGAATACATTTCAGTCAGACAAATCATCGAAAAATGAATCGAGAATTAAGAACATCAAAAAACAAGAGCCAACTTGAGAGCTTAAACTCTCCTCAACAAATTCCCATCTATAAAACACTCCTCCCTCCTCTTTAATTTTCTGCTTTACAAATCTCTGTACAACATCTACAAATTCGATAATTTGTAAGTTTGTTACTATTGCAAATTATTTGTAAGTTTTTCTTCAGTTTTCTTCTTTCAGTTTATATTTTCTTTTATGTACCCTGTGTTTTAAGTTTTCTTAATAAAGCTTTCTTCTTTCGGTTGATATTTCTTTTATGTACCCTGTGAAGCATTTGGCATCACAAAAATTGACGCTCCTTCTTCAAAAGCCAAATGTGCTAAGAAAGCCGTTAACAAAAGATTCAAAAGGCCAACAAAACCTCCAAATAATTCTTCGCGAGCCCTCAATTCTAAGCCAAGTTCTTCCAAAAAGAAGAACGCCAAAAAGAAGCCAGTTGTTTGTTACAAATGTGGCAAACCAGGGCACAAAGCTTTCC
>JACYFF010030535.1:0-18107 GCA_017589665.1 Selenicereus undatus
CTATGTATTGTGAAAGAAAAAAAGAACAATCGTGCAGTGCCAATGGAAAACCTTTGAACACCAGGTATAAGCTGGACAAAGGTTACATTCAAAACAATGGTTATCGTTTCAAAAATATTTTTCTCATTGCACAAAATATTACCCACGACATTATCCTTAGTACTCCATTTTTAGCATTAATTTATCCTTTTTAGGTCAATGAATCTGGTGTTCATACTAAGATTCTTGGCAATCAAATCTCTTTCAATTTTCTTTCGGCTGCTAAGCAACGGAAAGTTTCGCTTTTACAAAATTCTTTGATTTACAAATAGGTCAATCTTTTAGAATTAAAACAAAATCAAATTTCATATTTAAATAATCCCCTGTACAGAAGACTTAGGAAAAATCCTGAACCTTGGTCTGCTATACACACTGACATTGTTAGACGAATCAAACAAAAGGTCGAGTCTTTACCATGTCTCTGTATTCCCCATGCCTCTGCATTCCTGATTTTAAAAACAGACGCATCTGATATAGGTTATGGAGGAATCCTTAAACAAAGAATGCATGATAAAGAACAGTTAGTTCGTTATCATTCTGGCATTTGGCTCGGTCCGCAAGAAAATTATTCTGCTATCCAAAGAGAAATTTTATGTATCGTACTTTGCATTACCAAATTTCAAGATGATCTTCTTAACAAAAAATTTCTTTTGCTCATCGATTGCAAATCTGCAAAAGAAGTTTTACAAAAGCATGTTAAGAACCTGGTGTCAAAACAAATCTTTGTCAGATGGCAAGCAATTTTATCTTCTTTTGATTTCAACATTGAATTTATCAACGGAGAGAACAATTCCTTTCTGGATTTCCTTACAACAGAGTTTTTGCAAGGAAAGCGTGACAAAACACCTTTAATGCACGTCTTCACTATGAGAAAGAAAGACAAAGACAAAGGTATACAAATGAATGACGTCTACAGAATTATTCCTACAAAAAATTCATTTTAGTCCCTAGCCAATTTTCCACCTCTACCATACAAAATTGTTCTCACAAAACCACCCACAAAACTTTCTCGAGACAATTATTTTCTCCGATATACAGAACACCTTTTTCCTACCAGCTACAAAGTTGCCCCTAGGAATCTCTTCATCAAAAGACTTGGTTCAACAAAGCTTTGGTGACTCACATCACCTTGGTGATCATCCTCAAAAAACTCGACAATTTTATGAACTCATTCTTACACACACCCAGTCAGCTAACATTACCCATACCACAGATGTGTCAATTCCCTCCTGCATTTTGTATTCAGAATGCATTATCAAGAATGTTTTGGGCTTCCAGCAATGGAAAGATCCTCTACGAGAAAGTCAATTCTCTATTCCTTTTGAACCACCTACTTACAATTACCTGGATTACAAAATGGTCTGGCTACGTGCATTTTTTCTCTGACCAATGATTCATTCTTGGTTCTTTAATTTCCATGACAAAGCTCCAAATACATTTCCAATTTGGTTTTATCATTGGTGAACAATGTTTGGTTGCACTCCCTCTGTCTTACCTAGTGAGGCTAAGGAAGGGTGGGATTTCTGGACTGCAAACTCCCCCGCCGATGAAGCATCTACAAAAGAAGTACAATTCTTCAGAATCTTCAACATTACCTGAATATTCTGTTGCGAATTCAGATATCAGAATTTTCTTCTTAAGTCACTTCCCCTATCTGTTGTGCGAATATGCAAGGTTACGTGGTGAAATGAATATAAAACAAAACTTTGTGGCAAAGAAAATGTTGAATATTTCTTGAGAACAAAAACCAAAATATTTACCCTCCAAAACATTCATTCATTTGACAAAAAGGACATTGCCCGTGGTCCATCTACCCGAACAAAAATGGAAGTCTCTTCTTCCTCTACAAAATCCAAATCCAAGGGACTAACACAAAAACAAAGAGATATTCTCGAAGTCCTCAAAGATGATCCAGCAATCGGAAAGATCTTTTTACCAAAGCTCCTTGACAATGATGTCACATATGACAATTCAAGTTCAGCCGAGTCTGCTACGAAACCCAGAATTGAAGAACTTCAGGATTCACAAGATCCGTACGATCTTTGACAAAAACAAAATTGAAAAGACAAAAGAAAATAGCCCGTAAAGGTCGTGTCCTTTTGCAAAAGTAAGGGCCATTGCAATTAACAAAATTTTATTTTGTAGGTTAAGACAAAACTGTTGACATGCACTATTCACTACAGTTCCCCGACATTCCACTCCTCATCTACAGTACCGAGAAGTCACTATTCATGAACAGTCTCAAGGGCAAATTTTTCAAAAGTTGCACAGGACAAAGCGGTTACCTTTTGACAATTGGAGCCCAACGTTCGGTGCATGACAACTGGACATCATTATGCCTCTATTATTGAGCTCCTTCCAGCTCTGTTAAGATCGTGACTATTCTACCATAAGAGGGGGGGTGAATTGTGGTGTCTGATTTTCGCGTTGTAAATAACAAACACCCTTGTGACTTGTTTGCAAAGGGTGTTCTCAAATATTGCAAATGCGAAAATCACCAAGATAAATGCGGAAAATAAAGCACACACAATTTTTACGTGGAAAACACCTCTAGCCCAACTGAGGTGTGAAAAACCACGACCTACCTCATGTAGGATTTAACCACTTCACTAAACCGGGCTTAACTCGTTACAAATGTAACACACCTTGTTACAACTTGCAACCACGTAACCTCCTTCTCTAAGGCAGATTACACCACATCCAAATCTCAGCAGATTAGACACGTCCAGAGTCCACACGACTGAGGACCACTCACTCACTTTTCTGATTCAAGATCAGGGTTACAAAACACCTTACTGGGTGCTTCTGTCTTAAGCAGATGTAAGGTACAATGAAGTCCTAGTATGCCAATATATTGAAAGCTTGGTTTAAACACAACTTGTATCAGTTTTTCTTTTCTCAAGTGTGGCTCTAAAAATTCTTTCCACTAGAAAAACCACTTTTTGAATTTTGATTTTTGCATGTGTTGTGTTTCTAGATATTCTATTGCTTTCTTTTCTTGCTATTCTCTCGTGTATTTTTCATGGGAGTAAAATGATGTATTGAAATAGGAAAAAAAAAATTCCAACAGTGAAATCAAGAGAATCAGCTAAGTATGGAAAATGATCTTTTCAAAAGAATACTCCCCAACGGCTAGTGACAAGTTTTTCCCAATGTATAAGGGATTTGCTATCTTAAGAGATAACCCTTACCTTCCCATAGCCGTGAAGAGGATTCAAAAAGTAACCAGAAATCTTCAGCTTTGGAATTTTTATGTTATCCGAAAATATGGGCAAAGGAAATCTTTTAGTTTTGGCAAATTTCCAAAAACCTATTTTCGCAAATCACCCATAATATTTTCAAGAAATATCCTTTCCAAAAAAATAGCAACCTTGGAGTTTAAGGAAGGTATACTGGAGATCTTGGCCAACCGAAATGAATTTTCAAAGATAACCGGGTATGGCCACTTCAGTTCAGAAACACCCTAGGCACCCTGTTTGCAGGGTTGTTCGCAACTGGTGTCCTGAAGTACTTAGTGCAAATACCGATCTAAGAGGTGTTTAAAAGGCATTTTCAATATCATATTAACAAGAGTCTAAATAAATAAAACCTATATACCCAAGACTTCTTGTATTGAATCAGTCATCTTGTCCAAGATTTGTAGAGCTGCTGTGAACACCAAGGCCACCTTGAGAGCTGAAACTCTCCTTAACAAATTCCCATCTACAAAACTCTCCTCTCTCCTCCTTAATCTTCTCCTTTACAAATCTCTATAGAAGCTCTACAAATTCGACAATTTGTAAGTTTGTTACTATTACATATTATTTGAAAGTTTTTCTTCAGTTTTCTACTTTCAGTTTGTATTTTCTTTTATGTACCCTGTGTTTTAAGTTTTCTTAATAAAGTTTTCTTCTTTCAGTAGATATTTTCTTTTATGTACGTTGTGAAGCAATTGGCATCACAAAAATTGAAGCTCCTTCTTCAAAAGCCAAACGCGCTCCGAAAGCCGTTCACAAAACATTCAAAAGGCCAACAAAACATACAAACAATTCTCCTCCAGCCTTCAATTCCAAGCCAACTTCTTCCAAAAAGAAGAATGCCAAAAAGAAGCCAATTCTTTGCTGTAAATGTAGCAAAGTAGGGAACAAAGCTTTCTAATGCAAAACAGAACAAAAGATCAATGAGTTATTTGCTGATCAGCCTGAACTTCAAAAGAAGCTCCTAGCCATTTTAGCCCAATTCTCATCTGATAGTGACAAAGAAGTTGATTACTACCAAAGCTCTGAGGAAGATGAATCAGATTATGACTCTTCTCCCATTAAAGTAATCAACGTCATCACCAATAGAAATCAGAAAGAATTCCTGATTGATCTAATCGAAAAGATTTCTGATGAAGAGACAACAAAGGAGTATCTAAGCAAGCATAAAGACTTGATTCCTGAAGAAGAGAGAGTCATTAAGTTTGATATTGAAACTCCAAGCCTGACAAAACTCTTCCAAAAATATCCAGTACCAACTCCTTTCCATCAACTCACTACAAAAGCTATCTAGATTGAAGTCAATCAGCTAAAAGCTTAAGTTCGAGATCTTAGACACGAGATCATCAATCTCAAAGCTACCGATCTAGAACTCCACACAAAACTTTCGATCCTGGCAACACATAGTCTAAGTTCCTCTCACATTCCTGACAATTTTCCTAATATAGAAAACATCCTTGAGACTGCAATTTCTGAACAACAATTTCTTCATACAGTTTCTCATGTGACAATTCAAAATCGCTATTCTACGTTCAACATAGTATTCAATGATTTCTCTACAAGTGCAGTAGCTCTTATTGACAGTGCAGCGGACCAGAACTCCATACGTGAAGGAATTATTCCTACTAAGTATTGTGAAAGAAAAAAGGAACAATTGTGCAGTGCCAATGGAGAACCTTTGAACACCAGGTATAAGCCGAACAGAGGTTACATTCAACACAATGGTTATTGCATCAAAAATATTTTTCTCATTGCACAAAATATTACCGACGACATTATCCTTGGTACTCCATTTTTAGCATTAATTTATCCTTTTCAGGTCAATGAATCAGGTGTTCATAACAAGATTCTTGGCAATCAAATCTCTTTCAATTTTCTTTCGGTTGCTAAGCAACGCAAAGTTTCGCTTTTACAAAATTCTTCGATTTACAAACTGGTCAATCTTTTACAATTAAAACAAAATCAAATTTCTTTTTTAAAAAATCCCCTGTATAGAAGACTTAGGAAAAATCTTGAACCTTGGTCTGCTATACACGCTGACATTGTTAGACGAATCAAACAAAAGGTCGAGTCTTTACCATCTCTCTGTATTCCCCATCCCTCTGCATTCCTGATTTTAGAAACAGACGCATCTGACAGAGGTTATGGAGGAATCCTTAAACAAAGAATTTATGATAAAGAACAGTTAGTTCGTTATCATTCTGGCATTTGGCTCGGTTCGCAACAAAATTATTCTGCTATCCAAAGAGAAATTATATGTATCGTACTTTGCATTACCGAATTTCAAGATGATCTTCTTAACAAAAAATTTCCTTTGCTCATCTATTGCAAATCTGCAAAAGAAGTTTTACAAAAGCATGTTAAGAACCTGGTTTTAAAACAAATCTTTGCCAGATCGCAAGCAATTTTATCTTCTTTTGATTTCAACATTGAATTTATGAAAGGAGAAAACAATTCCTTATCGGATTTCCTTATAAGAGAGTTTTTCCAAGGAAAGAGTGACAAAACACCTTTAATGCACGTCTTCACAATGAGCAAGAAAGACAAAGGCAAAAGTATATAAATGAATGACATCTACAAAATTATTCCAACAAAAATTTCATTTCAGTCCCTAGCCAATTTTCCAAATCTACCATACAAAATTGTTCTCATAAAACCACCCACAAAACCTTCTCGAGACAATTATTTTCTCTGATATACAGAACACCTTTTTCCTACCAGCTAAAAAGTTGCCCCTACAAATCTCTTTATCAAAAGACTTGGTTCAACAAAGCTTTGGTGACTCACATCACCTTGGTGATCATCCTCAAAAAACTCGACAATTTTATGAACTGATTCTTACGCACACCCAGTCAGCTAACATTACCGATACCACAGATGCCGCAATTCCCTCCTGCATTTTATATTCAGAATGCATTATCAAGAATGTTTTGGGCTTCCAGCAATGGAAAGATCCTCTACAAGAAAGACAATTCTCTATTCCTTTTGAACCACCTACTTACAATTACTTGGATTACAAAATGGCCTGGCTACGAGCATTTTTTCACTGACCAGAGATTCATTCTTAGTTCTTTAATTTCCATGACAAAGCTCCAAACACATTTCCAATTTGGTTTTATCATTGGTGAACAATGTCTGGTTGCACTCCCTCTGTCCTACCTTGTGAGGCTAAGGAAGGATGGGATTTCTGGACGGCAAACTCCCCCGCATGTGAAGCATCTACAAAAGAAGTACAATTCTTCAGAATCTTCAACATTGCCTGGATATTCTGTTGCGAATTCAGATATCAGAATTTTCTTCTTAATTCACTTCCCCTATCTGTTATGCGAATCTGCGAGGTCAGATGGTGAAATGAATACAAAATAAAACTTTGTGGCAAAGAAAATGTTGAATATTTCTTGAGAACAAAAACCAAAATATTTACCCTCCAAAACATTCATTGATTTGACAAAAAGGACATTGCCATGGTCCATCTACCTCAATAAAAATGGAAGTCTCTTCTTCCTCTACAAAATCCAAATCCAAGGGACTAACACAAAAACAAAGAGATATTCTCGAAGTCCTCAAAGATGACCCAACCATTAGACAAATCTTTTTTCCAAAGCTCCTTGACAATGATGTCACATATGACAATTCAAGTTCAGCAGAGTCTGCTACAAAACCCAGAATTGAAGAACTTTAGGATTCACAAGATCCGTACGATCTGCGACCAAAACAAAATTGACAAGACAAAAGAAAAGAGCCCGTAAAGTTCGTGACCTTTGGCAAAAGTAAGAGCCATTGCAATTAACAAAATTTCATTTTGTAGGTTAAGACAAAACTGTTGAATGACACTATTCACTACAGCTCCCCGACATTCCACTCTTCATCTACAGTACCGACAAGTCAGTATTCATGACTAGTCTTAAGGATAAAATTTTCAAAAGTTACACCGGACAAAGCGGTTACCTTTTGATAATTGGAGCCCAACATTCGGCGCATGACAACTAGACATCATTATGCCTCTATTATTGAGCTCCTTCCAGCTCTATATAAGGCAGACATTTCATTTAGACAAACCATCGAAAAAGGAATCGGGAATTCAGAAGATCATAAAACAAGAGACAACTTGAGAGCTCAAACTCTCCTCAACAAATTCCCATCTACAAAACTTTCCTCTCTCTTGCTTAATTTTCTCCTTTACAAATCTTTATAGAAGTTCTACAAATTCCACCATTTGTAAGTTTGTTACTCTTACATATTATCCAAAAATTTTGCTTCAGTTTTCTACATTCAGTTTGTATTTTCTTTTATGTACCTTGTGTTTTAAGTTTTCTTAATAAAGTTTTCTTCTTTCAGTAGATATTTTCTTTTATGCACGCTGTGAAGCAATTGGTATCACAAAAATTGAAGCTCCTTCTTCAAAAGCCAAACGCGCTCCGAAAGCCGTTAACAAAACATTCAAAACGCCAACAAAACCTACAAACAATTCTCCTCCAGCATTCAATTCTAAGCCAACTTCTTCCAAAAAGAAGAATGCAAAAAAGAAGCCAGCTCTTTGTTACAAATGTGGCAAACCAGGGAACAAAGCTTTCCAATGCAAAACAGAACAAAAGATCAATGAGTTATTTGCTTATCAGCCTGAACTTCAGAAGAAGCTACTAGCTATTTTAGCCCAATACTCATCTGATAGTGACAAAGACGTTGATTACTATCAAAGCTCTGAGGGCGATGAATCAGATTATGATTCTTCTCCCATCAAAGTAATCAACGTCATCACCAATAGAATTCAGAAAGAATTTCTGATTGATCTAATCAAAAAGATTTCTGATGAAGAGAAAACAAAGGAGTATATAAGCAAGCATAAAGACTTGATTCTTGAAGAGGAAGACAAAGTCATTAAGTTTGATATTGAAACTCCAAGCCTGACAAAAGTCTTCCAAAAATATCCAGTACCAAATCCTTTCCATCAACTCACTACAAAAGATATCCAGATTGAAGTCAATCAGCTAAAAGCTCAAGTTCGAGATCTTAGACACGAGATCATCAATCTCAAAGCTACTGATCTAGAACTCCATACAAGACTTTCGATCCTGGCAACACATATTCTAAGTTCCTCTCATATTCCTGAAAATTTTCCAAATATAGAAAACATCCCTAAGACTGCAATTTCTGAACAACAATTTCTTCATACAGTTTCTCATGTGACAATTCAGAAATGTTATTCTACGTTCAACGTAGTATTCAATGATTTCTCTACAAGTGCAGTAGCTCTTATTGACAGTGCAGTGGACCAGAACTACATACGTGAAGGAATTATTCCTACTAAGTATTGTGAAAGAAAAGAAGAACAATCATGCAGTGCCAATGGAGAACCTTTGAAGACCAAGTATAAGCTGAACAAAGGTTACATTCAAAACAATGGTTATTGCTTCAAAAATATTTTTTTCATTGCACAAAAATATTAGCCACGATATTATCCATGGTACTCCCTTTTTAGCATTAATTTATCCTTTTTAGGTCAATGAATCAGGTGTTCATAACAAGATTCTTGGCAATCAAATCTCTTTCAATTTTCTTTCGGCTGCTAAGCAACGTAAAGTTTCGCTTTTACAAAATTCTTCGATTTACAAACAGGTCAATCTTTTAGAATTAAAACAAAATCAAATTTCTTATTTAAATAATCCCCTATATAGAAGACTTAGGAAAAATCGTGAACCTTGGTCTGCTATACACACTGACATTGTTAGACGAATCAAACAAAAGGTCGAGTCTTTACCATGTCTCGGTATTCCCCATCCCTCTGCATTCTTGATTTTAGAAGCAGACGCATCAGACATAGGTTATGGAGGAATCCTTAAACAAAGAATACATGATAAAGAACTGTTAGTTCGTTATCATTCTGGCATTTGGCTCGGTCCGTAACAAAATTATTCTACTATCCAAAGGGAAATTTTTTGTATCGTACTTTGCATTACAAAATTTCAAGATGATCTTCTTAACAAAAAATTTCTTTTGCTCATCGATTGCAAATTTGCAAAAGAAGTTTTACAAAAGCATGTTTAGAACCTGGTTTTAAAACAAATCTTTGCCAGATGGCAAGCAATTTTATCTTCTTTTGATTTCAACATTGAATTCATCAAAGGAGAGAACAATTCCTTACCGGATTTCCTTATAAGAGACTTTTTGCAAGGAAAGAGTGACAAAACACCTTTGATGCACGTCTTCACAATGAGCAAGAAAGACAAAGACAAAGGTATACAAATGAATGACGTCTACAAAATTATTCCTACAAAAAATTCATTTCAGTCCCTAGCTAATTTTCCACGTCTACCATAAAAAATTGTTCTCACAAAACCACCCACAAAACCTTCTCGAGACAATTATTTTCTCCGATACACAGAACACCTTTTTCCTACCAGCTACAAAGTTGCCCCTAGAAATCTCTTCATCAAAAGACTTGGTTCAACAAAGCTTTGGTGACTCACATCACCTTGGTGATCATCCTCAAAAAACTCGACAATTTTATGAACGCATTCTTACACACACCCCGTCAGCTAACATTACCCATACCACAGATGTCGCAATTCTGATGTATATGTCAAGGGAGAAGGATACCCAACCCAATACACATCAAAAGAACGACCCAAAGCAAGGACTAGGATACGGCCAAGGTGGCACGATCGTGCTAAGGGGCACGGTGTGGCCATGCCACTTTGCTACCCACAGAGCTTAGCAAAACTCAACTAGGCACGGTTTGAGGGCTTGTGAAGTTTGCTTTGTTTCTACTCTCTTTGGTTAAGCGTATGCCGCGGAAATGACATGAAATGGAAGTGTTTGAAGTGACAATATGGTAGGATATGAAGATGACACTAAGTGAAAGTGATTAACGTAATAATTCAAGTTAATTATATCACTTAGAAATCAAAGGGATGATTCTAGGATAGATAGAAATAAGCCTTGAGATTGGATACAGAATCACCACCAATATTTGAGCTTAGGGCCCTTAACCTTGATTAAGACACAGAATCACCACTTAATCAAGCTTAAGACTCACTTGGACACCACTTAGTTTGGCCTAAACTAAGATAAGCAAGCAAGGTTTGAAGAGAGAAAGCTAAGGAGCTCTCAAACTGAATTTTACTTTGAAAATGGCATTCATGTTTTCCTTATGGCCGAAAATGCCTTTACATACTAGCCAAATAGACACCTCACTTTCCCTCCTATGGAGGAAAGGTGTTAGAACTAAGCTAATTACACAATTGCTAATTAATACAAGCGGTTATGATTAAACAAAAGTACATCATGCTTAACTAATGTTAATAAATCAAACCATGATTCTAATCCTTGTCTAACTTGATTATACAACACTTAGCTATTGTTTAAAAATTAAACAACCAGCAAAATGAAGGTTGAGGCACATGGGCAGCCGAAATCTCAAGGCTACTTTTCGGCTAGCCAATCACATTCAAGCACACAAGGTGACACCAACCCTTCTCCCATTAGTTGCTCTTTTTTATGCATTCACCACTCCTAGGTAACCATGATGGGCGTGCCAAGCTTGAGGAGTGTGCAATTCAGGTTGTCTAAGGAGGATGGCCGGCTGGTTTGAGTGAGGAAGAACCGTGAAGAACCGGTTCAAGTGAACCGGGTTTAAGGGGGTCGGTTCAGCCGGTTTTTGGTGCATTTTGTTTACATTGCAAAAACGATCATGGCTTGGATTTTAAAGGTGGGGGGTAAATTTAGGATGTGTAGAATCCCCCCCTCAATAAAATCAAGGTTACAAAACGATTTTGAGGGCTAAACAAGCGAATGTTTTCAACCGGGCAAAACCGGGCAAAATGGAGTAGCATGGAAAAATGACCTTGATCTTCAATCCTCTTGAGGGTATGACTTGGAACTCATGTATGGACCTGCAAAACAACATCAAAAGGACTCCAAAAATGGAAAAATGTTAGGTCTAAGCTACAATGTAGCTTAGGAAATCAAATGCACAAAACCGGGCACTTTGAAGCTAGTGAACCCGTTTGTGCTAGCTTCACTCTCTTGCAATAATTGAGCCATTTTCTTCACTTGGGATCTTGTTCTTGGACGTGTGGGAGTTGTATCATCATGGAAAAGATCTTTAGTGGCTAGGATTCCATCATCCTCCCCTTGTTGAAAAGATTTGACCCTCAAATCTGGTGGGGAAGCATCTGAATAATATGGACTCAAATCAGCCACGTTGAAAGTGGCAGAGACTTCATATTCACCTGGTAAATCAACCTTATAAGCATTGTCATTAACTCATTCCAAGACTTCAAATGGATCATCAGCTCGGGGCATGAGCTTATTCTTCCTTTTAGAAGGAAATCTCTCCTTCCTTAAGTGAATCCATACTAAGTCTCCATGTTGAAATACAATCTTTCTCCTATGCTTGTTGGCATGGGCTTCATATGCTGCATTGGTCTTTTCAATATTTACCTTTACCAACTCATGGAGTTTCTGAATCTCCTTTACCCTTGCTGCTGCATCAATATGAGGCTTGTGGTCTTGTGGCCATGGAGTAAGATCAATGGGACTTAATGGATCAATCCCATATACCACCTTGAAGGGTGAAAGACCTGTAGCCTTACTAGGAGCTTTATTATAAGCAAATTCAGCATGTGGCAAGAGTAAATCCCAAGCCTTAGAATGAGGTTTTATCAAAGCCCTTAAAAGAGTACCAAGGGTTTGATTAGTTACCTCAGTCTGGGGGTGACAAGTGGTACTGTATAGCAACTTAGTACCTAGTTTCTTCCAAAGAGTAATCCAAAAATGACTTAGAAACTTAGTATCCCTATCAGAAACAATAGATTTAGGGATACCATGCAGTCTCGTCACTTCCTTGAAATAGAGCTCGACAATATGTGTGGCATCATTGGTTTAGCTGCAAGGAATGAAATGTGCTATCTTTGAAAACCTGTCCACCACCACAAATATCGAATCTTTGCCTCTTGGAGTTCTTGGTAGACCCAAAATAAAGTCCATACTCACATCTTCTCATGGTAGAGTTGGTACGGGCAATGGAGTGTATAAGCCTTGAGGTAGAGAATGACTCTTTGCAGCTTGACATGTTCCACACCTCTTCAGAATATCCTGCACATCTCGTTCCATACCTGGCCAAAAATAATGTTCCCTTAGCATAATAACAGTTTTGTTCTCACCATAATGTCCAGCTAAGGATCCTCCATGGACTTCTCGAATCAGCAATTCTCTCGTGCTGCACTTAGGAATACATAGCCGAGTACCCTTGAATAGAAAACCTTATTGGACATGGAAATCTCCTTTTGGGTGTTTTGAACAAGTAGCATATAAGGCCCCAAAGTCTTCATCTTCAGCATATAATACCTATAGATGCTCAAAACCAAGTACACAAGCATCTAACTGGAATAATAAGAGGTATCTCCTGGATAGAGCATCTGCACCCTGATTGAGCTTACCTGACTTGTGCTTGATAGTAAAGGGATATGACTGCATAAACTCAACCCACTTGGCATGCATGGAGTTTAACTTATGCTGGCCTTGTATATACTTCAATGCTTCATGGTCAGAATGTAAGATAAACTCACTTGCAATAAGATAATGATTCGAATGCTCTAAACACCTCACAATAGCATAAAACTCTTTATCATAAGTGGAGTATTTTCTTCTTGAATCACATAATTTCTCACTAAAGAAGGCTAGGGGTTTACCTTCTTGTGTAAGAACTCCACCAATGCCCACGTTAGAGGCATCACATTCAACTTCAAAAACTTTACTAAAGCAAGGCAAAGATAATACCGGTGCTTGAGTAAGTTTAGTCTTGACATCTTCAAAGGCAGATTGAGCTTTTGGATTCCACATAAAGGATGTACCTTTGATAACTTCAGTCATAGGAGCCATAATAGTGCTGAAATTCCGAATAAACCTCCTGTAGAAAGAAGCTAAACCATGGAAAGCTCTAACATCATGAATACTCTTAGGTATAGGCCAAGAACGAATGGCTTCTACCTTACCTTCATCTACCTTTATACCATCTTCAGTCCCAATATAACCAAGAAATGTAACTTCTGGAGTGAAGAAAGAACACTTCTTAAGGTTAGCAAATAGCTTTTCACGTTCTAAGACAAGCATCACTTGAGTTAAATGATCTTGATGTTCATGCTCATTCTTGGAATACACCAAAATATCATCAAAGTAGACTACCACAAACTTGCCAATATAAGGTCTAAACACTTGGTTCATCAGCCTCATAAAAGTAGTAGGTGCATTAGAAAGACCAAAAGGCATTACCAACCATTCATAGAGACCACCTTTGGTTTTGAAAGCAGTTTTCCATTCATCACCTTCTCTGATTCTGATTTGGTAGTAACCACTTCGAAAATCAATCTTTGAGAATACCTTAGAGCCATGTAACTCATCGAGCATATCTTTAAGTCTTGGTATGGGGTACTTGTACTTGATAGTAATCTTGTTAATGGTCCTGCTATTGACATACATTCGCATTCCACCATCGTTTTTTGGCACCAAAAGAGCTGGAACGGCACATGGACTCAAAGACTCACGAATCAAACCCTTTTCCTGCAATTCTGCAACCTTTCTTTGAATCTCATTAGTATCCTTTGGGTTCATCCTATATGCACGCTTATTAGGTAGGATGGAACCAGGGATAAGATCAATGTGGTGTTGAATATCTCTCTTTGGAGGCAAACCCGTGGGAATCTCCTCAGGGAATAAATGACAGAAGTTTTCAAGGAATGCTTTTCCAATAGAGTGAGTGGGCAACAGATTGTCAGGTTCCTCTTGGATGCTCAAAATCCACTCTTTAAAGGCTTTGAACTCATGTTGTGAAGCCTTTAAAACTGACTCATTCAAGGCTAGTAAACACTCACTGTGTTTAGGCTTATTTTGTAGGGGTTTTTCATGGAGTTTGGATGGGGCTAAAGGAGCTAATGTGATTTTCTTGCCATCCTTGGTAAATGAATATGTGTTTAGATAACCATTATGCATAACTCTACGGTCATACAACCATGGTCTTCGCAACAGAATATGACATGCATCCATAGGAATAACATCACACCATAACTCATCTTTATAATTTTTTCCAAAGGAAAATGAAACCAAATAACGAGAGTTCACCTGAACTCCTTTGCTTTGATTTAACACTGGTTGTTGTAAGGATGTGGATGAGTCATTGTTTGCAGCCCCAGTTTCTCAATCATACTTAGAGAAACAACACTAGAGCAACTACCACCATCAATGATCAAAGAGCATATTTTACCGTGAGAAGTACACCTTGTATGAAATATATTCTCTCTTTGTTCATCTTTAACTCCTTTGTGGTTGCTAAGAACTCTCCTTAAGACCAAGAGTTCTCCTTCATCGGCTTCTTCAATGACATCTTCATGAGCTTCTTCAGATTCTAGCTCACTTTCAATTTCGTGCTCTTTTTCTTCAAAGTTCTCCTTGACAGTTGTCCATTCATCCAAAGTAATAACCTTTCTGTTTGGACATTCAAAAGCAATATGACCAAGACCTTGACATTTAAAGCATCTTCTATTAGCCATGGGGTTTGGGTTTGGACGAAATGGGGGTGCTGGGGTCTTTTGAGGTGCTACGGTTCTTTGTGGATTCAAGGGAAAGGGATTTTGTGGTTTTGGTGGTGGTTGGGAACTCCCTTTGTTAAAGGTTTGGTTCCGATTTGGAGGTCGTGGGATTTATGGCTTGAATGTTGGTCTAGCTTTCTTTTGTTGTTCAACTTTATGAGCTAATACACAAACATCATCAAAACATGCATAGGCTTGTAATTCTACGACATTATAATACCTAGGATCAAGACCACCCAAGTATCTAACTATGGTTTGTTCTTCAGGTTCTTGGATATCACATTTAATCATCAATTTCTCAAACTCACGAGTATATTCTTCAACATTCATGCTTTCTTGAGTGAGATTATGAATTTGAGAATAATAGTCTTGGACATAAGTAGGTGGTAAGAATCTAGCTTTCAACTTGGTTTTCATTTTCTGCCAAGTTCGAATTCTAGACTTTCTTTCTCTAAGTCTCTTGGCATTCAAGTTTGTCCACCATAAGGATGCATACTTTCTAACCCTCAAAGCAACCAATTTAACCTTCTTTTCATCAGGTATGTCTTTATATTCAAAGACTCTTTCAACTGTATGCAACCAATCAATAAACTCTTCAGGATCAAGCTTACCTTCGAATTCAGGAACTTCAACTCTGAAATCATTATTGTTAACTAGCATCTGTGGCTCTCCTCTAACCATTCTAGGAACTTCTTCTTCACTTGATGAATCAACATCATGGCTATAGACTTGTTCACGTACCCTTGGTTCAGATTGAAGAGTGTCTTCATTGAGTTTTTGCTTTTGCTTCAAAAAGGATCCCAATTGCTTTCGTAGATACTCATTTTGTGCTTGAACTTCTTGGTTCCTTTGTGAATCCTCCTGAATTTGGCTAGCTAAAAACTCATTTTGCTTCATAAAGGCTTCAAATCTTTCTTCCAATGACATGCTAGGTGAAGTCATGGTAGAATAGGTTGTTTAGAAGGAAGGATAAATTGATTTTGTGAGAAAGGGGAAGTGGAATGATTTGTAGAAGTGGAAAGGCAAGCAACGGCAAGGAGAAACCTAGGCTTTGATACCAAATATGATCTATATGTCAAGGGAGAAGGATACCCAAGCCAATACACATCAAAAGAACGACCCAAAGCAAGGACTAGGATACGGCCAAGGTGGCACGGTCGTTCTAGGGGCACGGTGTGGCCGTGCCACTTTGCTGCCCACGGAGCCTAGCAAAACTCAACTAGGCACGGTTTGAGGGCTTGTGAAGTTTGCTTTGTTTCTACTCTCTTTAGTGAAGCATATGCCGTGGAAATGACATGAAATGGAAGTATATGAAGTGAAAATATGGTAGGATATGAAGATGATACTAAGTGAAAGTGATTAACTTAAGAATTCAAGTTAATTATATCACTTAGAAATCAAAGGGATGATTCTAGGATAGATAGAACTAAGCCTTGAGATTAGATACAGAATCATCACCAATCTTTGAGCTTAGAGCCCTTAACCTTGATTAAGATACAGAATCACCACTTAATCAAGCTTAAGACTCACTTGGACACCACTTAGTTTGGCCTAAACTAAGATAAGCAAGCAAGGTTTGAAGAGAGAAAGCTAAGGAGCTCTCAAACTGAATTTTACTTTGAAAATGGCATTCATGTTTTCCTTATGGCCGAAAATGCCTTTACATACTAGCCAAATGGACACCTCACTTTCCCTCCAAGGGAGGAAAGGTGTTAGAACTAAGCTAATTACACAATTGCTAATTAATACAACCGGTTATGATTAAACAAAAATACATCATGCTCAACTAATGTTAATACATCAAACCATGATTCTAATCCTTGTCTAACTTCATTATACAACACTTAGCTATTGTTTAAACATTAAACAACCAGAAAAATGAAGGTTGAGGCACATGGGCATCCAAAATCTCAATGCTACTTTTCGGCTAGCCAATCACATTCAAGCACACAAGGTGACACCAACCCTTGTCCCATTGGTTGCTCCTTTCTATGCATTCACCAGTCCTAGGTGATCTTGAGGGGCATGCCAAGCTTGAGGAGTGTGCAATTCAGGTTGTCTAAGGAGGATGGCCAGCTAGTTTGAGTGAGGAAGAACCGGGAAGAACCGGTTCAAGTGAACCGGGTTTAAGGGGGCCAGTTCAGTCGGTTTTTGGAGCATTTTGTTTACATTGCAAAAACGATCATGGCTTGGATTTTAAAGGTGGGGGGCAACTTTAGGATGTGTAGAATCCCCCCCTCAATAAAATCAAGGTTACAAACCGGTTTTGAGGGCTAAACAAGTGAATGTTTTCAACCATGCAAAACCGGGCAAAATGGAGTAGCTTTGAAAAATGACCTTGGTCTTCAATCCTCTTGAGGGTATGACTTGGAACTCCTGTATGTACCTACAAAACAACATCAAAAGGACTCCAAAAATGGAAAAATGTTAAGTCTAAGCTACAATGTAGCTTAGGAAATCAAATGCACAAAACCGGGCACATTGAAGCTAGTGAACCCCTTTGTGCTAGCTTCACTCTCTTGCAATAATTGAGCCATTTTCTTCACTTGGGATCTTGTTCTTGGACGTGTGGGAGTTGTATCATCATGGACAAGATCTTCAGCGCCTAGGATTCCGTCAAATTTCCTCCTGCATTTTATATTCAGAATGCATTATCAAGAATGTTTTGGGCTTCCAGCAATGGAAAGATCCTCTACAAGAAAGACAATTCTCTATTCCTTTTCAACCACCTACGTACAATTACCTTGATTACAAAATGGCTTGGCTACGAGCATTTTTTCACTGACCAGAGATTCATTCTTGGTTCTTTAATTTCCATGACAAAGCTCCAAATACATTTCCAATTTGGTTTTATCATTGGTGAACAATGTTTGGATGCACTCCCTCTGTGTTACCTACTGAGGCTAAGGAAGGATGGGATTTCTGGACTGCAAACTCCCCCGCATATGAAGCATCTACAAAAGAAGTACAATTGTTCAGAATCTTAAACATTGCCTGGATATTTTGTTGCGGATTCAGATATTAGAATTTTCTTCTTAATTCACTTCCCCTATCTGTTGTGCGAATCTGCAAGGTCAGATGGTGGAATGAATACAAAACAAAACTTTGTGGCAAAGAAAATGTTGAATATTTCTTCAGAACAAAAACCAAAATATTTACCCTCCAAAACATTCATTCATTTGAAAAAAAGGACATTGCTCGTGGTCCATCTACCCCAACAAAAACGGAAGTCTCTTCTTCCTCTAAA